>VDFB02032721.1:117907-165303 GCA_007258455.2 Sequoia sempervirens
ACATCTTCTGCAAAATCTCTTCCACACACCTTGTCTATACTTTTATATTTTTCTCTAATACACTGTAAAACAATAGCTAAGAACATTTCTCAATGTGCAGGAACATGTGTGTCTTATGTAGATTTATATGCTTTATTCCAAGATCCTTCATACACCAATAATATTTTATCATGCCTAGGCTTACAACATTTACATTTTCCTTCCTTTGATTCATGCTCATGCCTAACAATAGAGGCTTCACTCGCTTTGATACCATATGAAGGTGAATACTTCATTGATTATCAAGGAACAACGAATACATATATAAAGAGGAGAAATGCAATTGAACGTCTAATTGCATAACCATCTAATAACCAACAATGTAATAGGAATTTATAGCAAATGTATGCATAAAATTATTTCATTTGTTTTGGAAAACAATTAGTGGATGCGAAAAGATTCAACAATGTTGAATATCCTTTAAAAGATGGAAAAAATGGAAAGTGTTGTGAGTTAGTCATAGAAAAAATTAGTGTGTACCCATTCATTAGATAATTTAAGGATAAGATTGTATCCAAATATGCAAAAAATTCTTAATATGCTTCGTTGCTTGATGAACAATCTTGTACATGTAAAAACACATTTTCAATTGGAACTATGCTATCGTCAGTTGACTTTGTTAGAAAACTATACTTTTGCTCTACAAGAGTAAATTCAATCTCAATATTATAATTCACTACAGGTTTCCATCTTTGCTCATATTGTATGCAAACATGTAGATGATAGGACAAAAGATAATACAATTTTTTTGAGGGAGTACTATTTCTATGTGTGATAACTAGTTACACTCATTAGAGTTTGTACAATATTGTTTCAAAATATTTTATGAAAATTTAAAAGAAAGAGAAATATAGAAATTAGAACATATCATATGGATAGATAATTGTATATGATAATTAAAAAATGCTTAAGTTTTTTATTGGCTATGTAGGGATCATAAAGAAAACAATATCCAACATGGATTTTTTTTTAAAGCTGGAAATAGTAAAGGAGATCATGATGGAGCTAGATAATTTGTGGAAAGAGATCTTGATATAGAGAAACTAAAATTCAAGGATGTAGGAAAGTTTAAAGATGCACGTGCAATTGTGGATTTGTGTAATAAAAAATAATAGTATCAAGTGAGAACTCTAAAATTTGATGATTCTTTTGATTAGTTGAAGAAGAAAATATTATTCCTCGATATGATTGTGAGATAACTAGTGGATCAACAAAATGACATTCATTTAAGAGTTCTAATGCAAGCATGTGGACTACGGAGCTTGCTTGTTTTTGTTAGTATTGTATTGGAGGTGAGTGGGAAGCATGTGAAAATACATAATGAGATGAAGAATGAAAATAAAGATTGTTAACACCTAGACAAACACATGATCAATTTGAAACAACATTTCAAGATGATAATCATTTTTTTGCATTAGATGACTATGATTGTGTTTCAAACCTTGTAAAAGAAGGCACATTAATTTAATATCTAATTTCATTCCACTATTTTATAATATATAACTATATATGTATGCATGTATTTATGTGAATTATATGTCACACTTTATTGAATTTATAAGTTTTTTGCAGAAAATGTGTATGGTGTTGTTGCATATAAGGGTAGTGAAGAGAGAACAAAGTATTGGCATTCTTGATGTGTTGAGACAAAAAATAAGTTATTATATCATAGAGTAGATGATGATAACTATGAGTATCCAATAGGTTTTGTGGTTGTTGTTGGTACTTGGCTACGTAAATATAATAGGAAAGAATGGTTTGCCTAAATTTGAAGATTATGAAAAAAATAAGAAGATTATACACTATTCAAATTTGGTTGTGGAAAAAATATAAAACTAGTGAGATATCAAGGGAGACTTGCTAATAAAGAGTTATGAACACTTTCTATAGAAGAACATGAGACAATTATAGATGCATTACAAAAGAGAGAGGATACAAATAGTATAATGGAATAAATTTGTAGGTATGCATATAGTTTTATATACTTAATTGATAGTTAATGTATAATTAAATAATTTACTATCATTCCCTAATTTTTTTTATAAGTGATTGAAAATCCCATTAAGCCATCCTATCACCTCCCCTTAAGTAATCTCTTAATTATAGTTAATTTTCTCACATGACTTGGAGTTAGGGCTCATGTATCTCCCTTTAAGCCATCCTCTTATCTCCCCTTAAGTTATCTCCTGATTATAGTTAATTTTATCACATGACTTAAAGTCAAGGATCTTGTATCTATAGTTAATTTATTTACTTACATTCATTATATTTTTGTCATTTTTGTTTTAGGTCTCCTACAACTAGATGACATTGTTGACCACTAAATATGTATTCAAGTTGTGACAACATACTAGATGATTTTCCTTATGGTAGACATCATTAGAATGTAAGGAATTTTTAATATAATTTTCTAACTTGATTTATTGTAATTTTCTCACATGAATTGGAGTTAGGACTCATGTATCTATACTTAATATACCTATTTTATTATATATATTTTATCATTTTTGTTTTAGGTATCCTACAACTAGATGACATGATTTTCACTACAAGTTTTCATCATACATTAGATCAATTTGTAGTTTAGTGCATATTGTAAATTGAGACTAAATATTAAAGGCCTTGTATATTGAATTCTCGATGTTGTACATATGTTGTCATTGATGTCAAAGGAGTGATGTCAACAAATCAATTATAATTAAATGTAATTACTTGTCATGTCATGTTAGAGCATTTGAAATTAGGAAGTGTGAACAAATATTTTGGCTCCCAAGAGTCTTTCTAGCACTTCTAGGGTTTTCATCTAAAAGAAGAAAGATGAGCCAAAATGCAATGTACACATTCAAAATTAATGCAAGGATGAATGTAATATGCTTAAATACAATGTCCCAATGTACTAAACTAAAAAAATAAAGGTGATTATTAATACAAAACCTAAGATATACAAATTGTTTGAAAACACATTATGATATGCAGAAAGATATATTAAATGCAATAAAGAACAAAATAAAGATGTTAAATTGAAATTGTGCACCTAGAAACTAATGATGGCTGAGATGAAGATTGCAGATGCCTCAAATTTTTTGGAAAATTTGATTTTCAGGCTAATTGGGACACTTACGCCAAGTTGGGCGACTTAGTCTCAGATCAGGGAAACTGCCTAGAAATTTGTTTTTGCCAAAAGGGTATGTGAAACTACTAAAAATTCTAAAAACTACATAAAGGGGATCACTAATTCACCAATCTTGGCTAATTTTAATACTTTGGATCTTCGAACCAAAAGTGGCAAAATGGAAGCCCACAACAAGACTCTATTTTGATCTAAAACCTAGATCCTAATCTACAAAAACACCTGTGTAGAGTATAATGATTTCTAACGTTGGGGTTTTACTTGGTGAAACCTCCCCTAGTTGGTATTTAAACCTCAAAAGAGATAAATTTAGATAAAACCCTAGCCCTAAGTGTGTCTAGGACTTGGAAGTCTGAAAAATAAGATGCAACCCTATTCTAATGTGCAAGAATAAGATGCGTAAATGGATTTAGAACAATGCAAGACTCATCCTAAGAGACATTAAATCACATTATAAATGATTCTTAATGACATGAAAATCTTCCTTAGGCTAAAGGTAGAGATAAAATGGAAGATGGAATCACTTTGAAAACAAGTCCTTAGGCTTGATTTGATGGCTAGTTGCATCTCCTCAACCTAGATTTCTCCATGATTCACCATAGGAATCCATGATCAATCCTTTGCAATGTAAGATCTTGGACAATAAGTGAGTTTGAAGACCTGCAAAACCTTGATTTGTTTCCCTAAAGCTTCAACTTTGTTGTAGATAGATTAATGAATCTTCTTGTGAAAGATATTTGACTCTTGACTCTTGATTTTGCTTGATGAAAAATGACTTAATGTTATGAAAATTGACCTAAAAACATGAATTTCTAAGCATTAACACCGAATTATTTATTATTTTAACTTCACAAGCTGACATCCATTGAGATTTTGAATTAAGTCGGTGATTTTCCCACTCGAAAGTGAAAAATACCTCAAAAGGGAGTAAGTCACCACCCTGGGCGACTTAGTCCCACCAGGGATTTTTTAGGTGGGTTTCATGAATTTTGAGTGGTTTGAATGTTGCTTGTCAAGATTTGTATGATTTGTGAGTGGAATAGGCCTTAAAGTCCAAAATAATGAGCATTAGGGGCCTATAAATGCAAATTTTAAGGGGTGATTCATGCAAGGGCATCTAAAATAGGACTAAATTAGGCCACAAATTGTACTTTATGCAAAGGAGTACAATTTTCGTGTCCATAGGAAGTATTGTGATCACTTGTAGAATGTTAATGTTATTATTATTGAGAAGAATACTACTTTTAGAAAGCTTGAAATATCATCTTGTATCTACTACAATTGTTGGAAGTAGCATGGAAGTGTTTGGAGTAGTTTTTTATGGGTTGCTACTCATGCACTAGTGTTCTGCTTCACATTCTACCACAGTTGAATGCTATGGATTGTAATTTGGACCTAACATAAAGTTACTCATGATGTACTAGATTCTAGAGTTTCAGAGGGTGAGATTCAGTAGACTGAAAGTTAGAAGTAACAGTGTTGTCTATGTTGGCTGATTGACTGTAAATAATGTTTTAGTGTTTGTGCTAGAGAAGGGAAGTGTGCACCAGCTGGAGGAAGTGTGTGAAGTTAAAATAGGTCCAGTTTAATATCTTTGAATGAAGCACATAACATCATCTATCATTGGCGGTAACACATTTGATTTAGGATGGTATGAACTAGATGTTTCATAACAATTTGAATTAAGGTCTACTCTTAGCCAACATGGCTAATTATGGATGTGTAGAGTAGGCAGATTCATCACCCCCAAGGCTCCAGGTCACGGTAGAGCCCCAAGGAACAAAATGCCCTAAACTACCTTAGGTTGATTGAAAGACAAAGAAAGGAGAAACAAGTGTTTTTAGAAATCAAGTACGTAGACTACAAGGGTCTTAGACTGCAACTTAGACAACTCTCTATCTAAGGATGGCAACACGGGAATCAGACTTTAACGCACTGCATTGGAGTATTAGGGATGCACTAGCATCCTGTATGGACAATCAGTCGAGTGACATTCAAAGACACTCAAGTTCTACTTACAATCCAAATAACAGAGTTTTATAGTTTGATAGTTTGATAGAAAAATTCAAAAATGAGTAGTACAACAAGAGGAATACTAGAGAGAATTATTCTAGTGATAAAAATTAAAAGGAAAGAGTAGGAAAAGAAACCCTTCACATGAAGTCTAGTTCTTTATCTAGCTCCGAGTGAACGAACCTACACCTACACACAAAAATAGGAAAAATGTTGGGCTATGTTTTGAGGTATGCCTCAATCATATCCCCATTTTGGTGTTCCCACCTCCATAGACAACCAAATATGCAACGATATAGAGAAAAAGTGATAAAGGAAAGAATCTAAATGATACAATAAGGTAGAGAGCAATGATAACCTGAATGAGCTACTCTACAAGACAATAGATGCAAAATGAAAAGACACAATGCTACCTTCCCTTCTATGAGCACTCAAGGCCAATAGAGGAAAGAAGAGAGCATTGCCACCATGTTGAGGAGATAGAACCTTGTAATCCTACAACGGTGATGGTGTTGAAGCAAGAAGATGTTGTAGAGACCAAGTAGAAAGCTGGTAGTAGCAAGATAGAGCAAGAATGATGAAGAAGTGAATAGAGAATGTGAGAGAATGAATTAGAGAATATAAGATATTACTAGAGAGAGTGAAATAATGAGTTTGAATGAGAAAAATGGAGGAAAGGAGTCATTTTTCATCGATTAAGACCCAGTAGAGGACATTGCCTTAACGACCAACTAGCAAACGTAACACTTCTACGAATTTTAGAGGTAAGAATTTTTTAGGACGACAGTGTTGCACACAAACATCCACGTGACATGCATGAGTCCTTGACAAACATTCCTCCACCAACATAAAAAGACAAGGACACATGGGAAGATCAGGAAGATGACAACAGGTTCATGCATCGTCATACTTGTAATTCTAAAGTAAGGGTAAATAAATGGGAAATTTTCTTAGGGTGAAAATTTTTGCCATTACATTTTTCCCCCACTTTAGTGAGCATACATGTTAGTGCGCATGTGAGATAAACTAGAAAGAAGTTGAAGAGAATATACCAATATTGTTGAGGAAGCATATCTTTGATCTAGTATACCTTGATGTGAAAGAGGGAGCTCCATAGGTTCTCGGTCCTGCAAAGCTAGTTGTGATCTCACCACAAACATGTTATGCTATAGACAAAACATGTTATGCAAAAAAGCTAATCATACGACACAAGAAGACATAAGTTGGCATGATAAGACATAGTATGATCAGATAGATAAGCACACGCGACTATAGAAAACTGTGTTGTAGGATATAGTCACAGAAAGGACAGGTCTAATCAAGCTTCCCCCAAGCTAGATGCCAAGAAATAAGATGTTTGACACCAAGACATAGGTAAACCCACAAAAGTGGTTTACAATTCGAATGAGGAAGGAAAACTTGTAAAAAATGACCCCATGCCAAAAAAGGGTTCGCTCAAACCACGGTTTGAGAAAACCCATTTAATGCATGCACGGACAAAAAGAAAATCAAAACTACTTTTGGGAAGGGGGTTCGCTAGAACCCCCCTGGTTCTAGCGAACCCCCCTTTTCCCTGATTTTTAACCTTGTTCACAAAAAAAACCTAATTTTTTACGCTTCGAAGCTCAGGTTGAGGATGAAAATGGATGATTCTTCACAAACCCAACTAGAATTAGGTATTCCTCGAAACGAGCTATCCAACGAATATAATTTTAATATGTTTTGGTTTTATTATGTATTTGTTTTTTATTTTTATTAAACATAGGTTTTTCATCAAAAATGAATGTCTTTGTTTTGCACATGTGGAAAAATAGAAAATTATCAAATTTTTTTTTGAAAAATATGAGTGCACTAGATATTGAAGTCCTTAATCCAACAAAATAAAAAAATTGAATTTCGATATATACAAAAAAAGTTACGTGTTATACAGTTGTGCTATGTCTGAATTGTAATTGGTTTGACTTCAAAACTTGATTAAAGAAAAAATATTCAATTAAAAAATATCTAACCAAGTGGAAGCACTAGATATGAGAGTTACAAATCTAAAATCAAAAGAATTAGAATTTTATCCTTCATGGAAAAAAAGTTATGCGTTATACGGTGTGCATCACTTTTTAAAAATGTTGTTTTATGAAAAAACCAGTTTTCGTGGGAGATGGAAAAAGAAGTGCAATCTGATTCCAAAAATTTTGAAAAAAATATTTTTAGAATCTACAAACAAAATGTGACGAGACTCTAGTTTGCATCATCTTCAAATGCCTCACGGTTTAGCCGCTATAGGTGCTCAAATGTGAAGATGTTAAAAATAATAATTTCAGTGTCTAATTTGGCCAAAATTGTAAACCACTATTGTGGGATCACCCACACACGACATCAAATATTAGATAAAATACACACATTGCAAGACACCAAAGAATTTTTTTGACAAGAAAGCTTTCAAAGGGGGTTCCTTCTAATTGAAAGTCACCACATTTTCCATAAGTTATTCTATCATCAAGGAATCCTTTTCACAAGAATTCACCTTATTGAAAATTAGAACATGGTATCCCCCCCTTAGGATGGTGTGTGCTACATAAAGGAGCATATGGCATCCTAAGAAGAGAAAGGAGAGGTGGAGATGTTGTGGCACACAACACATGATGAGATGTATTGATGGTATGTTGTCACACATGCGAGGGATAAAAAATAAGAACCACAACATGTCAAGAAGCAGACAAAGATAAAGAAATCAAGAGACAGGGGGATCTGAGAATTCAAGGTCAGATATGTTCATAGATACAAATAGATATAATATAGTGTATGAACGAACAATCATCAATACCCGAAGTTAAAAACATGAAGAATGGCACATGAAGACAAAGTGAAAATAAAAATTGGGTCAACATGGAAGAAGGTATAAATTCCCCCAATGCTTTGCATTGTCCCTAATATCAAAAAACAATTTCACAACACATAGAAGAATGATGATACAAATAGAAGAAGTGTATGATAAATTTTTTGTGCCTGTATCCAATTACCTACAAGGGTAGCAAGGGTCCTCTAGGCAGGATCACAAACACAAAAAGACAAGCGCGGGGGAACACAAACACACAAACAAATCCAATCTACAGATAAAGAAGACGTACCACCTTAGTCCTCATCGACCAACAGGTCGTTCTGCTCCCAATCTAGATCATTGTAAGGGGAGGACAAATGGGCTTGCATGGGTGGGATAGCAAGAGTGGTACCCTTTGACTTGCCTACAACAAGGGCCAAGGAAGAAGGCCCCTCAATGTCTTCTTCATCGAGCTCTTGTGAAGAAAAATCCATCGTGTTATCCTCAAATTCGGCTAGCCTAATTCGTGGGATAACCCCCTACAAAACTTGTTTGTTTCATAGCCCCACAAAATCTTAACACGTAAAACAAGGTGAATCTTAATCTACCTTCATGCATAGTTCTCAGCCTCATAAAGTCATTCTGATCATTAAACTTTGTTGTTTTGTTGAAATTCGCATTTTAAACCAAGTTGTGAAAATTCAATTTTGGGAGTTAGAAAATTTCTTGGACTTGCAGTGTCGAGGTTTTTCTAAGACACTGTAATTCAATTGCAGTGTCGGGGTTTTTCTCCTACATTTCACTTGCAGTATCGGGAAAATTTGGAGACATTGCATATTTTTCCAAAGTTCCTTCCCTCATGCAATGTTGAAGTTTTTCTCCACTGTTGCATACTATCTTGTGCCTTAGCCAATTTCTTGCACTTGCAGTGTCAGGGTTTTTCTAAGACATCGCAAGTCAAATTTTAAAGTTAGTTGTAATTTTGAAAATTTTCCCCAAAATTACAAGTTAATTGTAAAATAGGAGATTTTTCCTAAAATTACAAGTCAATTGTAATTTCAGAATTTTTTCTCGAAATTACAAGAGAACCATTTTATCACTTGTAACTTCGGTGATTTGCAGCTAAAGTGCAAATTGACTTACCCTCATTTGTAAATTGGGGGTTTTTCCCCAACCTTACAAGTATTTACCCAAGAATACTTGTAAAATCAGGAAATTTTCCCGATTTGACAAAACATCAAACTTACCTGGACTTGTAAAGTCAGAAATTTTTACCAAAATTACAAGAAAAATCAAGGTTACTTGTAAAGTCGAAGAATTTTCTTGAATTTACAAAAGATGGTTGTCCCACTTGTAATTTCGTGGATTTTTCCTGAAATTGCAATAATTGATCTTCCCAATTTGCAAAATTGATATTTTTTTTCCAAAATTGCAAAAAGAAATTTTTTTCCTAAAATGTAATGTCAATAATTTTGATGACATTACAACTTTTCGTAACAACACTTCCACATGAAATCTCGGAATTTTCCATTGCATATACCCAGTTTTTTGCCAAATTTTTTCTAACACTAAAAAATATTTCCGCTTTGCCAAGTTAACTCATTTGCACTCCGTTTTCATGCCCACTATGCTCAAACCCCATTTTACACACAATCACTTTAGTTTTCACCATCATCGCATCTAAACTTTCCAAGCCTATATAATGGCTCAAATTTACATCCAACATTTAGCATCTCAAAAAATTTGAGTCATTACATCTGAAATGTAATATCCCAGCAAGAGCTTAATTTTTCCCCACATTTGCATCTAAATTGCCAAAGCATATGCAGTCACTCAAAATTTTCGCTCCAGTGCATACAACCCTTTTTTTTCTCTAACACTAGAAAATATGAAATTTTTGCAGCCACTCTTACATGTTATTCTGATCTTTTGTGTGAGGGTTCCTAAGCAGTTTTGATTGAATTCTTTCTTGTCACAAAGCAAGAAAGCTTTGAAACACAACCAAAAATTTCTTCCCAAAGTTTCAGTTATTCAAGAATATACATCTATAGTTCTACAGGAATTTAAAGGCCAAGCTTTCTCAATAGCTTCAATGGTTAGAATGATGGATATTCAACTTACTCTAGATAATTTGAAAATTGTTCCTGAAAGGCACCAAAAAGCATTCAACACCATCGAAGGAATCAATCTCAAGAACCCTTGTGCCATCTTCAAGCATACTTCAAAACTAGACAAAGATGAAGTGTGAACAATCTTGAAGAAGCACAGTGATTTTCTCATGAAAGATGGTGGAGAAGGCTAATCATGCATTAGATTAATTTTCATGCTTCAGTTATTTACAAGTTTTTGTAGTTTGTTGAAGAAAATTTACATTTTATTTGTAAAATTGTAAATACATGTAACATTTTTGAAGTCCAACAATTTTGGACTTCAAAGTTGAATAAGTCAAAGTAGTTAGATTTTTCCTAGAGATTAGCTCTTGGATCTCATCTATAAATATGAGAGAGCTCTTTTGTAATTGGGACCTTTTGATCTCTAGAGACTAGATGCTGCCCAAATTTTTGATGGGCAATTGCAAACTTTGAGTTGAATGTGCATACTTGAAATTTATCAATAAAAGAAGTAGATTGCTTCCAACCTTTGTTTTGGAACACATTTGTTGTATGTGAAATTGTTCTTATGTCACTCTCACTATATTTTCTTGAAATTGATATGAACATGGCATGTTATCTTTTTAATCAGAAGGGAATTCAGATATAGTACTGATAGACTTTGTGCTATCATATTGCATTTGGAGCGTGTGTGGATTTGATTGAGAACTTGGAGACTTTGTGTTGCAATTTTTTATTACATTCTTGTGTCTATGAATCATGTTGGGAACTTGTAGAATTTGTGCTATAATTTTCAATTATATTCACGTGGATCATTGGTGTTATTAGTTGACAAAATTTGTGCTACAACTGACCTGATACATCTTGAAATATTCTAGAGGATAATTTGAAGACTTTGTGCTTGGGATTATTCACTTGGTTCATGAATCTCTTTGTGAAGTGCGTTGAGAGACTTTTTGCTTCAACCTACGTCACTTGTTACTATTTTGGAATCATCGTGGGAAAGCAGTTGAAGACTTTGTGTTTCAGTGGGTTTTTCTAAGTTACTTTTTTTTGTTGGTACTTGCAGGTATCGGCTATTATTGCTCTAACTAGTTGTATTTGAGGATATCATTATTGTTTGTTTCTCTTATCCTAAAACAAGAGGATATGCTAATGGATACATCCCCCATGGATAATTATAATGTATATATCTTAGTTTAGTTTCTAGTTAATTGTAGTGAGCAATAAGAAGGGAGCCTCCCCTTTCTGAGAGGAGAGATTTATCTCACATAACTATGGCTGAAATTCAAGTTTTGTAATTTGTAAAGGGATTACAGAATTTTCACCCAACACATCGATATTGCAAAGATATCGAAGACAGAGCCGAGATATCATCCACTAAATTGAACATGCACTTTACTGGAGTACTATGTGTCAATTAGGTGGGAGAAGAATGAGACACCTGAGAATCATTGCCAACCTCATCAAGAGGGGTAGTGACAAAATTCAGGGAAGCAAGGGCTGCCTCCATCATGAGGATGACGCAAGCCAAGATAGGGCCAACTTTCAAAGAAGGAAAACCATTCTTCTGACCTCCACTCACAGTGAGGTCATCCTCCAATTTATGATCTAGCGAAGGATGTAGAATCCTAATAGAAGAAGCAGAAGTGGAGAAGGAAGAATACAAATCCATAACAGACACAACTATTGTATTCGACATTTCTATGGGTTGAGAGAAAGGAGGGATTTTTGGGAGGGACATCAAGAGAGGGAGCTCTGTGGAGGGAGCGATGAAAACTTGCACCCTTTTAGGGTGAGCATCATTAGGACCCGTTGGAGGAGCTGAAAGAAAAATAGAGGCGATGGGAACCGAGGTAGAAACATCATAAGAAAGTGAAATATTAGTAAAATATGCATAGACAAGCACCATTGGCTCCCCTCCATCTTTTGCAAGGTGGCGTGTTCCATGAAAATATCCTTTCACCTGCACTTGTTCTCATGTGCAAGTCGGTTACGTTAGTTGTAGGCATTGGAAGACGTGACCTAAGAAGAGACTAGAGGTTGTTGCTCAACCACAGGAGTATCCTTCACAATTGTTTCCAGTGGAAGGATGGTAAATTCTAGGCAAAAGTAGGAGGAAGCACAAGATAAAAAACAACCATAGGAGGAGAAGTAGAAACAAGTGCCTTGATGGTAGGACTCTTCTCGTTCTCTACCATAGGGGCAGGTGGAAGAATAGTAGGAGGCCACAGGGGTCAATAAGTTGGAACAACCCCGTGGGAAGAATTCCCCCAGTCATAGACAGTGGGTTGTGGTACCATGGGTAGCACATGAAGCTCAAAAACTTGATGCTTCGCTTTCCACCATGAGGGCACCATCACACTTCCCATGCAAGGAATAAGAGCAGGAGTCAAAGATGCCACAACAGGATGACAAGCAGAAGCAGATGAAATTGTAGACATAGAAGGAGAAGGCTCTAGAGCATTAGCAAGCTTCCCCTTACCCTTGGATGGGGCATAAGAGGCAACTTGCTGCTGCACTACTATAGAGGCTTTTACAGAGATAACATAAGGAGACACTAGATAGCTAGCCTTTGACACTGAGCCCCCAATATTATATTTAATATAAGATTTATATAACAAATCTCTCCTAGGAGGGAGAGGTCCGACTGGGGTAGGCTAGAAGTGATCCAGTGAGAAGCCGCCACGTGACAATAGTGGTTTATAGCTAGTGTCATGCACCATGTGCATAGGACCTTCATGAGGTAACTTTAAACATTTATAAACTACAGAGGAAACATCATTCACAAAGGCTAGCCACGGAATACCCAACCCAACTCTGAATAGTTCATACTCTAGAATGAAAAAAAATAAGACATCAACAACCTTGGGTCCTACTAAGAATGTTAAAGAATAGCATCCATAGGGCCAACAGGGAGTCCATCATGGGTGGAGAGTGGTCTCTAACTCTTTGTATCTCTCCTTATGTAAAATGTTTATAAATAGAGTTTCCTCTGTTATCACATTAACCCGTCTTGTTGGATCAACTAAGACGCTAGTTACAACGTTTCCATTAATCTAGGCATGAATGTATAGTAGGGAAGGCTCCTTATTAAGAGGCTCATCATGCGAGGTTTAAGTTATATCACGCATAACACTCACATTTTCAGGATGAGGGATACGAGTGAATGAAACTATGTTCACGTACTCGGATGGAACTAACTCAGAAGATGTAGAAGATTGTGTTACTAAATTTATAGAATGAGAGGGAAATAGATCAGTGTAAATTTGTAACTCACTATTAGCCTTGGCCATATATTTATTAGAATTCTATTTCTTCCCATCAAGATGGATAGCCCTGTCATCGATGCAATATAGGATCTCATGATGTAGGCACACACATCGCTTGGTATCATGTCTGTGCACTCGGTGGAATTGAAAAAATTGTTGCTCATCATATCACTCAAGATATGGCTCAATCAAAGGTCAAGGTTAGATAGCAACGTCAAAAATATTTTAACTTCTTCAAAATAACAGTAGGGTGCTGCCACAATAATGGGTTACACTTTTTGGGACACCCTGATTTTTTCCTGAAATCACATATTTTTAGAAAATACAATGATTTATGACCTTAAAGGTTCCATTTAAATTATTTTAATTAAATAGGGATTGATCAAACCCCCTTGGATAGAACCTTGTTAGATTTAAACCATACCTATAATCGAGTCTCCTCTACACCTATCAAAATGTGATAAAAAACCACTTTTGATTTACCTTTTGGGTGATCAATGAATTCATTTAAAATTTATTTTTTGTGCCTTCAGCCCTTATTATAAGCTTCCCAAAAAGTATAATTTTAAATATGTTTAATTTTATTATTATATTTATTTTTTAATTTCTTGTGAATGTAGGATTTTCAGTGAACATCAAGTTCTTTATTTCACACATATGAAAAAATAGAAAAATAGAGAAAAAAAATTCTAAAAAATACATGTCCACTAGGTATTGATGTCCTTATTCCAACAAAAAAATAATAAGTTAATTCAAATGAATACAAAAAAAGTTATGTGTGCCGAAGTACACCTCTGTCCAAATTATAATTATGCTGACTTGAAAAATTAATTAAAAAAAAAGTATGAAACAAAATTTAATGAAAAAATATCCATCCCCTAGGTATTGGTGTGAAAAATTGTATTTTAAAATTAGAATTGTATCCTATCTATAAAAAAAGTTACGTGCCGAAGCAAACATCACTTTTTAAAAATACTGATTAGTAAAAATATAAGTTATTAAAATTACATAAAATGATTCACAATTTATTTTTTAATTTTTTTTAAAAATAATAATTAGAATCTACTACACAAAATATCTAACAAATAAATAGTTTTATTCACCTTCAAAACCTTAATGGTTTAGCTGCTATAGGTGTAAGAACATGAATGTCTAGTGAAAAATCCTGATTTTAATGTCAAGTTCGGCCAAAAATTGTAACCCATTATTGTGGGATCACCCAATATAAGACTCAAATAGTTTTGTGAAATGTTTATTGTTCCCTAGGCCCTTGTCCTTAGATGTAGAGACCATGTTCGCAATAGCTTTATTTTTTCCATAAACTGACACTGCATACTAGGTATCGGGACAGGAGTGAGAGCATGAACCCTTGAACTGTGTGACCATCTGTTGGTATTCACAAAGTGCAACACATAAATGTGCAAAGGAAGGGTACTTCGTCAAGGAAAACTTCTCTTGCCACTACTTCTATAAGTTCTTGATGAAGACCTTTTGAACATCTGAGTTTGATAAAGGATAAAAAAATTGTGAAAACAATGCTTGATAGTGAACGATAAAATCAGTTACCTTTTCATGGTCCCCTTGCTTGCATCAGATCAGATCCGAAAAGGTCATCTTCGGTCTGATGTTAGCTTGGAACTACCTTAGGAACTGGTTTACCAACTAATCAAATAAAAAGATAGAGTTATCTGGTAAGGAAAAGTACCACTCAAGGACAATGTCCTTAAGGGATCTCAGAAAGAGCTTAGCCATTAGAGCATCATGATGGAAGAAATCAATGCACATAGAATTAAATACCAAAAAATGTATCTCCACGACCACCATACTATTCAAAATTTGGAATCTCCATCCCTTGAGGGATCAAAGTGTTTAGAATGGTGATAGATAGAGGACTATGTTGGAAGAAAGATTGGAAAATAGGTTGAGAGATAGAATTGGATAGGTTCACTAACTGGTTTTGATTCTGACCCATATTTTGCAATAACGCATTTAGGATAGGGTCAGAGGATGACACATGACCAGTGGAACCTCCACCAAAACCACCAGATCCACTAGGCCCCATACCAGTAGAAACCCCACCATCGAGACAGACATGGGCTCCAAGATTACCATCGAGACCATTAGGATTGGCGGAGTTGAAACCCAAGGGTACCTTATTTACTTTAATGATTGGGGTTGAACAAGGATCAAAGGTGGTATCAACAGAAGGTCCAATCTCGGCCATACATATCGACGCCTTAGACAACAAGACTTCTATCTGTCTCTCAGCGGTCTCAGAGCCAAGGTCTCGGGCAACACCCGACCTAGAATTGTTTGACTGGACGTGAGTGTCCACAATGTCCGCAAGGCCCCGAAGAAATTCTAGACCTATTTGGTCCTTGTCCAACATAGCTCTTAATTTGTTAACAACCTTAGCGGCTTTAGCCATAGTCCTTTCTTTCCCTAGAAACTTCTCAAACTCCCCAAGTATTCCATCTAGGGAAAGAAGTTTCTCTGGGGGAACCTCGAGAGCATTTTCTTCCTCCACAGATGAAGCAGAAGGAGGAGGGGTAGAAATATGTAGAGCTTCTCCAAAAGGGTTTGAGAAACTTGTATTTGTTCCTGAAATTATTTCCTCAAAGGAAGGATCATTAGTGACCTTCTTAGAATCCATCTCTATATGTCATAAACTCCTTCTAACAACGTGCTTGGAGGTCGTAAACTGAGTTGTAAAGCTCATAAAGCTTCACGACACATGAATCCATAATGCAACCAAGACACAAGAGAAATATATTCAACACGAAGAAATAAAAACAAGAATTTCATGTCAGGTTCACCAAAAATGTAGAGTAGGGGGATTCGTCACCCCCAAGGATCCATGTCATGGGAAATCACCAAGGAAAAAACTTCCCTAAACTACCTCAGTTTATCGAAAGACAAAGAAAGGAGAAATAGGTGTTTTCAAAAATCAGGTGAGTAGGTCCTACAATTGTCTCGAATTGCAACTTAGACAACTCTCTGTCTGAGGACGACAATGCAAGAATCAGACTTCAAAGTGTTGTGCTAGAGTCTTAAGGACATGCTGGCATCCTGTACAGACATCAAGTCGAGTGATAGTCAAAGACACTCAAGGTCTACTTACAACCTCAATACCAAAGTTTTATAGTTTGACAGTTTGATAGAAAAATGTGGAAATAAGTAGTACAACAAGAGGAATACTAGAGAGGATTATTCTATGAAAAAAATGATAAGGAAAGAGTAGGGAAATATTTCCTTCACATGAAGTACAGTTCTCTAACTAGCTTCAAGTGGACGAACCTACACCTACACACATAGAAACAAGAAAAATGTTGGGTTGTGCTTTGAGGTCTGTCTCATTCAAACCCTCATTTCAGTGTTTTGACCTCCACGGATAGCCATATATGCAACAATATAGAGAAAAAGTGATAAGAGAAATAATAGAAATAACACAATAAGGTAGAGAGCAATGACAACCTGAATGCTAAGTTCTACAAGACGATAGATGCAAAATGAAAAGACACAATGTTATCTTCCCTGCTATGAGCACTCAAGGATGATAGAGGAAAGAAGAGAGTATCACCACCACATTGAGGAGATAGAGCCTCATAAACCTACAATGATGATGGTGTTGAAGCAAGAAGATGCTATAAAGACCAAGTTGAAAGCTAGTAGCAACAAGATAGAGCAAGAATTATCAAGAAGTGAATAAAGAATGTTCAAGAGAATGTAAGAGCTCGCTAGAGAGAGTGAAAGAATGAGTTTGAATGAGTAAAATGAAGGCAAGGAGTCATTTTTCATTGGTCAATACCCAACAAAGGATGTTACCTTTATGACCAACCAAGAAACATAACGCTTCTGCAAATTTCAAAGGCAAGAATTTGTTAGGACGACAACACGACATGTGGATGTCTATGTGACATGCGTGTGTCCTTGAAAAATATCCCTCTATTGATGTAAAAAGACAAGGACACATGGGAAGATCCGAAAGATGACGACGGGTTTATGCATCATTGTACTTGTAATTCTAACTTGTAAGGCTAAATAAATGGGAAATTTTCCTAGGGTGCAAATTTGTGCCATTACAAGATGGTGTTAAGAGGTTCTTGGCTAACATGAGATATTTTTAATATGATTGGAGTGTATATATTTATCACTAAGATTCATTCGATGTAAAACCATGAAGTGAGTGTGTGTAGGAATGCTATGCAATTAGGGTTTCAATGAGAATATTAGTGTTATGTAATGTGAGTTACATTCCAATCATTGTGCACCATTGTCAGAAGATCATATACTGTGTGGGAGAGTTTTAGAAGGTAAACTTGTGAGGGATATTAGACCAATCCCCAAGAAGAATCATGTACCATGAGAAGAGAGTATCCTTAAAGGGCAGAAAAAGTCATGGATCCAATTCCAAGCTTCTTAGGCCCAAGGAAAAAACTAGAAGAGGTGATTGAGGGACTCAATTTGACCACAAAAAGGGAAAATCAAAGTTGGAATGCACATGTGAGTGAGATCATTCCCCATAGGAATACCTTGGTATGACAAACACTAAGTAAAGTGAGCCAACTTAGGCTCCAACACAACAACCCAAACACCCTGGAATCATTTTTTCTAGACCTCGCAAGAGGATTGTAGCTACCAGTAGAAATTAAGTTGATCAACCATATGCAACCGAGGAGAGAGCCAAGAGTATCCCTTGGAGGTTTTATAACTTTGAAGAGGATTATCCCAAAACCATTTCCATTCCTTCTACCAAGGCTTGAATCACTACACACCTAACTTATGAGGAAAATACAAGGGAATTAAAGCAAGGACCATCAAGTCTCTTCATTATGATTTGAAAGTAAGTACTTCAGTTTGAAATTTGGCCAAGGGAGAAAGTTCTTAGTGGTCGAATGAATAAAATCTGACAAGGTTTTGGCTCCTATTAAAAAAAATAGAGCTCGGGTCCATGTTAGGAAATCCAATAGTACCCCTTGAGAACTAAAGACTTGAAACCACCAAATGGAGTATTGAATAATGGATAAACCATTGCAAAAATCATCTCCAACCCAAAAAATTCAAGTTTTCAAGGCTCCCCAAGGTTTCTAAATACTTTTGATAATAAAATTTCCTTAAATGTGAACCAGATCCTTCATGGTTAGTAGAGTGCCAATATCCAGGCCTTTCTAGGTTAAATGGCCATGAGGAATGTTATAGCCAATGAAATCATGAATAAGAATTTTAAACTGTCTCATTTCTAGTGAGTGCCCTAATTATCCACTTGGCACACAAATTAATTCCTTATCAATGAATAGAGATCAAACCAAGACCTCCAAGCTCCCATGAAAACAACAAAATTAACATGCCACCCTGTAAAATCCACGATGTCCATCGATGGAAGCCTAAAGAAAATTTACATGAGGAGATTTTTAACTTTTAGTTATGAAGCCTTGGAGGGAACCTAGCAAGAGGAATAATAAACACATGTGTGGCCACCAATATCTTGGAACATATTTTAAAATTACTAGCCAATGAAAGAGGCTTGTTGATCCAATATTGAAGCTTATTTATAATTCTTGTTAGAACTACTTGACAAAGCTTTAAAGGGATAGTGTGGAAATAAAAATGTATACCCAGGAATCAAAATATTTCCCCATGATCAGTCCATTTCTAATCAAAAGAGTTCATCCAGGAAGGCTTGGGTAGAAAGGATTATCTGTAAAAAAGAGGTCTTATGCAATTAAATGTTAGAGCGGGAGGCTTGACAAAGAATTTCAAGGAACTTAATGGCCTAAGTGATATTCTCTTCTTCCTCGTGAAAAGTGAGAAAATAATCATTGACAAAGTGACCATTAACTAGTTGTTGCTTAAAAATGGTAAGAAAAATCCCCTTGACATGAGAATGGGAAAAAGCTTGAGTAAGGAGGTAGCCAAAACCTTCCATAGATAGAACATAGAGAGATTGGGCAAGGAGACACCTTTTTCTAATGGATAGAAAAATCCCAAAAGAGGGAGATTGTTGACCGAATATGGTAATGTAGGTAGAAGCATTTGCAAAAATCATTTTAACCAATTAGAGAAATTGTGGGCCAAAATGAAGTTCTTGGAGCATGGCTAAAATGAAAGGCCATTCAATGCAATCATAAGCCTTGACAAAGTTGATTTTAATGAAAATTGACAGATGTTGAGATTGTCGAGCTCATTCCATTCCTTCCTAGACTATTATTATGCTATCCAAGATAAATCTAGACTTGATAAATATTGTTTTCTCATGCCTAACAATAAGTGGTAATAATGACCACAAGTTGGGAACCAACACCTTAGCAATGATCTTGTAGGAGACGTTCAACAAAGTGATAGGATGCTAATTATTCATATTCTCTAGGCTGCCAATTTTAGGTATAAATTTGATATTACCTTTGCTGATTAAATTGTGTAATGACCCAATTTCTATGACTTCAAGGTACACATTATGAAAACCACTCCCAATTGTGTAGGCTTTGTAAAATTCATAAGGGAAGTCATCAAGGCTTGGAGCCTTGTCATTAGCCATAGAGAAAACTACCTCCTTAATATTCCCTTGGGTGAGGAGTTGGTGCATTGAGAATTCAACACCCTACAAGCCATAGCTATAAGGAAAGACATCTCATAGGCGTGTATTCCTAGACAAGAAAAACTTTCTCATAGTGATGGATAAAGGCTTGAAGAAAATCAAGTAACTTTGAAAGAGTTGGTGGCCATCATAAATTTTCTTGATTGTATGGGAAGTGGGGTGGGCCCACAACGCTTTAAAAAATTCCTTTGAGGCTTTATCACCAATTTTGAGCCAATGTAATTTGGATTTGATTTGAGAATCATAAGCACCATAGGCATCCATAATTTTTTTTGGTTTTCCCAGTTACACTAGATGAAATTAGGTTGTGGGATCAAACAATTGAGTTTCCAGAGTGGAGGTGGCTAGGCGAAGCTCTTGAGTAGTGGTCTCATATGAGTGATGGCAAATGCAGGCTAGTTGGCGCTTGTAGATGCAAAGAAATCGGGTTGTACAAGTTATGGTACATTATTCCACCACTTGATCCATCCAATACCATAAAGGGGATGTGGTTCAAGATTCTATACATATTGGATATGAGTGAATGTGGCCTTATGATTGAGTAGAGATGTGTTAAGAAAGAACTAACTTCTCATAGATTTAGAAGTTGCAACCTTCCATTCATTGTGAAATCATATGTGAAAGTGGTAAAAAAGTAAAAATTCCACCAATGGATCAACAAGTAAGGAATAACAACTAACAAATGTGGAGAAGTATTGCGCCAAAATCATGGCACGATAGATCCACAAACAACAAAGATTGGTCAATCTCTTCAACTATCAGAAGAAAGAGACTCCCAAAAGATGTAATGAACCCTAACTGTGCATCTATACATTATAATCAAAGGCAGATAATCATAACACGTAGTCACATGATTTGAATGATATGGTTTATCCCTGTAGATTGAACACAACAAACAATTTCAGGCAACAAAAACAAAATCAAAGCCTAGAAAAACAGCTTTACTGAGCATCCGGCATACTTCAGCCTTAGCTTGGACGTAACATCGAATTGGAGGGTCAAATTAGCACAAGAGAAAATTACTTATTTCTCACGTTGATAACCAATTTTTTAAAGACCAAGTATTGTTTGCGAGCATGATGGTATTGTCGTCTTCAACTGCACCACTATAGATCTATGGATTAAAAGCACTGCAAAGAACAAGTAATGGTGAACAATTCCTTTTCTGGTTAGTTTTATGCTTAAAAATAAAAAAATCGAAGGGTATCCATTCCATTAGACTCTACAATTTTACATAACAGAAATTACCAGACCTGCTTACGGTAAGAACAAACTCTAAAACTAATACAATAAGTCATTGTGGTGGTGAGGAGCAAGCCTTACTACCTGCTTACAGCAGCAAACTCAACACTAAAACTAATACAATTAGTCATGGTGCTGACGAGGAACAAGCGTTAGTAATCGATCTTTTCGCTTCTGCAGAAAAGGGTAAGCTTTTTGATATTCTAAAACAGCTCTGATGAGATGTTTGAAAGAAAAGTCAGGCCAGAGAATCGGGGTAGCATAAAGCATGGAAAAGGAAGTTTGCCAGAGAAAAAAGTTGCTTAGCCTGGTCTCTCCAGAAGTCCTAATCAGAAGCTCTGGCTCTGGGAAATTCCACGTATACAAATGGCGCTCTATATCCTCTGCACTAATATGTTTTTCAGCTATATCCCTCATAGCGCCTTCAATAGCCCGGATGATCTCCTGGACCAGTATAAGGACCGCAGATATTCAGAACGGCCTCATCATTATCTCTAGAAAAAGCCATAACTCTATCTGCAGCTTCTCTTACATGCTGGGGAAAAAGGCTCACATCTCCTAAAATCTGCACACGAATGCCATACTGATTAACAATGGTTTATTTTTCAATGAGCATCTCCAGCTTCTCCTGCATCAAATTCATGAGCGTCTCAACTTCCTCCTTTGAGCGCTTGAAATTCTCAATACTGAAAGTGTAAACACTCACACATTTTATTCCCAATTCGTAACAGTCCCTGACCGTGTGCATCAGGCTCTTATATCCAAACTCATGTCCCTTCGATTTCTCCATATTCCTATTCGTTGCGTATCTCCGATTGCCATCGATTATGATGGCAACGTGCTGGGGAATAGAGCCCGCCGAAACAATCCATATTACAAAACGTCTGAATAGTTCGTATACTGCATTTGCAAGAAAGGCGGCGCTTTCCTGAAAGTATGAATTACTGAAGGACTTAATGGCTGCATATAGTGCCATCTTTGCTTGTCTGCAGCACTTTCTGTGTGTCAAAGAGATTATATAGAAATATATGGCCCAAAATTATAGGTGCAGGCCTATACCCACATATGTAGAGATCTATGTCAAGCCAAAATTTTCGGTGCAGTAAGTGGCCTTTCTCTGTTGGTATACTTGTCTAGTGATATGGTTGGCTGATTGACTAAAGATTAGAGTAGGATAATGCTATGGACTAATTTAGCGGCGCAAAAACCACTCAGACATGACAACTTAACCAAAGAAGTAGATTCTTCCACCAGCTACCACAGTTTAAGAAGTTATGGGAAGATGGAGGATTAAATGTGGTATGGCTTATGAGGATTTTTCATTTCATACTGTTTGTCTTGCGTTTCAACGTTATCAGCGTGAGGTGTCGGAGAAGATTAATGCGGCCACCGATCAGTCGTCCCTATTAAAAATGGAGAGTAGATTTTTCTATATATCACTTGAGGGATCTAATGATCCTTTAAAAAGATAAAATATATTAATAGATGTGTTCTTATGTAAGATATATGGATAGATATGTTCTTATGTACAGTCTTTATCTAATAAGATGTAGATAATAATGAAATAGGGTTTACATTTTTAATACTTTTTATATATTTTATTTTATCATACAAATCAATGAGAGGATATATTTTAATATGTTTAATGTAAGCATAAAATAATTAATATTTTAATATCTTTAACACATTTTGATTATATTTATAATTTGTAGCTTCAATCTTGTATTGTGCTTATCAATTTAATTATAAAATTTAAATTTTGTTTTGAACATCTATTTACAATTAATGGCTTCTTTCCATATTTTATTTCCACCATCTTCAACATTAATTTAGTTTTTCCTTTAAGTGTTAGGTTTATTCTTTTAGCTACTGCATTTAGTTGTAAAATATATGGAGATAAGAGTTGCCTCTTAATTCCTTTTGTTTGTAAAAGTTGATAAAATTATCCAAGGCATATCTTCCCCATTATTTGATCTTAGTATTATTTTATTTAAAAAAAACTCTCCAAACTTATCTATAATCAATTTTTTCTATGTTTTTTATTAGATAAGCAGCATTTACAGGGTGTTGTACCCTTCACACAGGAGCCCAAAGGGTCAAAAAGGAGCTAGTTCAAACCAGAACATGAATTAGGAGAAACATAGAAGCAGCTAACAGATAGCTGAAGAACAAAAAACAAAGACTAGACAACCCCAGAACCAAAGGGGACCAATCTGACTCCCGTTACCCTAGGTCGCAAGGAAGCAACGGATTTGGGGAGTCCCTTCTTCTTTCTCAGCACCACAAACCAAGAAGACTCAGAATTTAAGTCCACTGAGCGAGGCGAGAGGCGCGGATCCTCAACAGCCACCCGCACGGAGCCATCACGCAGAGAGGGAGCCGACAACAAAGAGGACATGAGCACTCGAGGGGACAAAAAAAATGATCAAAGAGGGACGGGCAGGGTCTGTCAGGACATCAACAACAGTAGGTACCACGGAAGGGAAAGCCGGAGGAGGAGCTAGGATAGAATCAACCGCCAAGGGAGGAGCCACCAAAGGAGGGTCGTCCTCCACAGGAGGAACATCCGAAGAGGGAGAACCCACCGTGAGATGGTTCGAGAGAGCATTCTTCCACCAAGTAGCAATGCCCTTACGATGAGCAAGAGGGCAACTAGAGGCCAAATGACCAGTGGAGAAACACCTCTAGCACTGAAAGGGAAGGCCCTCATAGTCCAGCAGCTGCGACCAAGGTTTGTCCTCCACCATCAAAACCACATCACCATGGAGAGGTTTGGAGATGTCCAAATCATCTAAAATACGAGCCATCGTAGTATGCCCTAGGTCTTGATTCGTAGAGTCAACCTTCAGAAAGCGTCCAATGGAGTTGCCAATAGCTTCAAAACACGATTCCTCCCAAAATTGGAGGGGGAGATTCGACAGTCGGACCCAAATAGGTCTAACATTCAATGGCTCAGTAAGTAGATTGAAAGAGCGAGACCACGACCTGATGGACAGCAAATGAACACCCCACATCCACCCCTTGTCTAGCACACAGTTCCTCTCCGCAGGAGTAGTAAAGGAAGCAACAAAAAACCCCCTAGCACTGGGATAGAGTTCAATTTCTCCGGAGACAATAGGCTTCCAAGAGGCATCAACCCAATCATGGAGATTAGGAAGAGAGGGCTACAAGCCATTAAACCTACAGACCACTCCCTGAGCCAAATATAAATCCTCATTCTCAGCAACCTCAGGCCCACAGACCACAATAGGTGATGCATGAGCGTAGGGCAGAGGCCGAACCCTAGCAGGAGCAGGACTTACCGAAGAACGAGCATTTGAAACAACATCAGAGAAAGATTTTTGATGGCCACCAGAAGTAACAGGAGGAGGGCCTCCACCAGTAGCAACTTTAGCCTGCACAAAGGATAGGGGATTCCTATCTTTACCAATCACGTCATGAAAAACCCCACCCAGATGAGGAACAGACAGACCTTGCGCAACCCCCAATGAAGTCCCGTTCAAACAAACCTGCGCAACATTTTGTGTAGCATCGCTTCCACCCAAAACAGCCCGAGTAGAAGGGAGAACTCCACCAATCGCAGGAACAAAGGGAGCCCCAGCCAAAGGGCCGAGGACCACCCTTTCACCCCCAGCCGAAGGCAAAGGGGCCACGCCCAAACCCTGGTCTCCAACGCCATTCAAAATTTGTTATGTCCGTTGGCTCCTGCCCAGCGCCTCTCCACAGCACGTTGCCATAGAAAAAATCAATTTTTTCTATGTTATTTTCTTATAAAATAGACTTAATAGAAAACACTTCTCTCTAGTGATGGGTGGAAGATCATATATTATATTTTGATTGAACATTTTCTCCAATGGCTCAAGGTTAATATGACAAAGTCTTTCATGCCACAATTGATTTCTTGAAGTGATGTTTAAAACTAAGTCTTTAGAAGAGTTTGTCCTCAAGAAAATGGTGCTCCTGTCATAAACCTATCACATACTAAATTTTCCTTGATTACATTTGTTAAATTATTTTTCTTTGTTTTAAAGTAGGCTCTCAAAATAATCAAGACAATTGCAATAATGAAAAAACTTTCCTTTCCTCTACTTATCATTATCTATAACTGAATGGATTTTTGTAGTTCTATTGACAAAGTAGGTGAGGTCTGACAAAACTTTTCATCTAGTGATGTCATTCTCCAAAGTTGTCAGCACCACTCAACTTTATAGAGATGGTACTCAATATATTGTTTACCATTTGTAATGATCTTTGTGATCAAAACCTTTGTAGATTTAGCAATAATCTGTAGGATCAATTCTGCAACCTTTTAGAATTTAGCAACGATCTCTACAATCAACACTATAAACTTTCAAATTTAGAAATGATATCTACGATCAATGCAACTTTTTAGATTTAACAATGGTCTCTACTATCAACGCTACAAAATTTTAGATTTTGCAATGATCTTTATGATCTATTCTACAACATTTCAGATTTAGCAATGATCTATATGATCAATTTTGCAACCTTTGGAATTTAGTAATGATATCTATAATCAACATTACAATATTTAAGTTTAACAACAATCTCTATAATCAACATTACAACTGTTTAGATTTAACAACGATCTCTATGATCAATGCTATAACCTTTTTGATTTAGCAACAATCTCTATGATCAATGCTACAACTGTTTTAGATTTAACAAGAATCTATATGATCAATGCTACAGCCTCTTAAATTCAACAAGAATCTCTATGATCACTGCTACCATTTTTCTGTATTGAATAAACACATTTTATAGTTCACATCCTCTTTAGCATGAAAACAAACAAAATAATATTTAAATCGTGAAACATTTTATCTCTTCCCACAAGGACCACTAAGCCAAGTCACAATCAAACTAGCCTTTTATCTTCTAACTTCACTTTATCTACATTACCTAAAATTTCTTTAACCCAAAAGATAGAACCCATTTGATCAAAGTCATTTGCTTTAACACACAAGATCTAAAACATCACCACTTCATCGAGGGTAAAACTGAATCAATATACTCTTGATCCAATTGTTTTATATTATCATTTTCACTGGCTTTTCTTTTAACATGGAGGCATATGAGGAAGAAATATCTCATAACCTCGCTTCTTCTTTCCAAAAAAATGATTTCTCTAACGATGAAACGCATAATGAAACGCATATTAAGGGAGGATACTCAACCTTTCAACCTACTAAAAAAAAATGTTTTGAATCTTTTCTAACACTTTCACCATTATGACTTCAAACTACCAAGCATACCTTTATTTGAATAAGTCCGGGTAAATTACCCATAATACTAAGTAGTACAATGGTTTATTTCAGCTAAACTAGCACTTTATGTAGGCTACCATTTGTTTATGTCAAAAGCTTCATCACATAGTTTTTAAAGTTCATCAACGGTTGCACAATAATACGTAATGGTGCGAAATGTCTTCTTGATTATTTCTATTCATGAGACCTTGAAATTCCAACAACAAACCAGAATTAGATTAAATTTATGGGGCCACAAACAAGGGCATTTAATTCCAGACTTTGTATTGTAGAATTCTAGACTCTAAATCGCTACTTTCATCTTTTAGCAAATTCATTCAGCCTTGGCTGGTTGATTTGTGTGAGTTTTATCTTTACCCCCAACACACTGTTCATAGAGGAAAGAAGTAGCGTTGAAGGAATCCAATAGGCTGGAAAATCCGTCAGTAATGATCCATACAAAATCACTGCTTATCATTCCTAATTTGTACACCTCAAAAATAGGATTAAAGCCAAATGAGGATGCATATGGACAATGAATACTCGAGACTCTAGCCTCATCAGCTAATCCTCAACAACCCTTAGCATTGCGGAGATATCGGCCTAGGTAGAGACTGTAGCTTTGAAAACAATTTTCGCATCAACATCTCGTAAGGCATCTTTCAAGGATAGATGGGCCCATCTTCAGATTATGATTTGCATAAGGTAAAAGGAGTAATATGGTTTTGAAACCCATTAATAAAAATGGAGCTCGTTCAGAAAATATTTTTCTATAAATCAATCGAGGGATTTAATGATCTTTTAAATAGATAAATTATATAAACAGATTGTCTTTATGTGACAAATGTGTCTTTATGTAATAAATTATTTTTATTAAGGTAAGCAAGGATTTTGAAAGGATCTAGACCCTTGTATAAAATGTGAGAAAAGATAGGCATTAAGAACTATGGGACAACAAAGAAATCAAGAGAAACAATGACGCACAAAAAAGCTAGGACACTACATACCCTTATAACCTAGTAACCCTAAGTCAGGATGGTTTGAAGCCAAATTGTTCCAACAATTTTTGCTTAACCCTGGTACAAGGATCCAACTTCCTTAAAATTATTTTTTTGGAACAAGAGAGATTTGTTAGACTGCTAGCAAAACCTTTATCCAACCTTGGAACCATTAAAGAGAAATCCAATGTTGTACAGTCTATAGGAGCTTTCCCCGTATTTTCATCTTCTGCATATCCTCAAAGGGAGTAGTACACCCCTCAATGACAACAAGCTTATGTTCATTTTTCCTCCAAACAATAAGGTGTTTCTTGATGCTCAAGCAACTAGCAGTAGTGTGGCCCACTTTGCGACAACACTAACAAATAACAAAGAGACTTTGAATTCAATCTATTGCACCCAAACTCTGAATTCAGAAGATAAAGTAATTTGAGTAGAGAGGACCTTGTTTTTTTCCACAAGCACACAAAATATAGCAAAAAAAAATGCTTCTTGAATTTAGTGACCTTATCAATAGTAAAATATTTCCCAAAGGTATTGGAAATAAGCATTAAAATCTCTTCATCCCAAAACTCTAATGGAATCCTTGATAGTCTAACCCAAATAGGGAACTTGATAGAATAATCACTCAAAGGGTTAAACCTAGGGGACCAATTATTTATATGAAGGCCATTTTCCCCCATAAACCAAGGACCTTCTTGAAGAATTCTAGAGCAATCTTTCAAAAAGGAAAAGGAAAATAAGAATTTTTTTTTATCATAGTGACAACCTCTACTTGGCCTCTTAGTTTCCAAATCGGAAGCACCCATCTTCTAACAAAATCAATGTTGGTATGATTATCACATAATCAACGAGTTTCAAAATTGAGCAATCGACTTATCCAAAAGAGAATCAAGGAGAGAAAGTATATTCCCCTCCACCATGGCATGGATAGGGAAAGCAACATCAAACCCATTCCCTGGCACACCCTCCTCAACAATCTTGAGCATTCAGCACTAACACTCATAATGGTCATAGCATAAGTAGAACCAGTCTACAAGTAGGGACCAACAACAACCTTAGAAGTGCAAACCTTCAACACACAATAATCCTTTGAAATCCTCGAAGCCCAAACAGGAGTAGCAGTAGGGGACAAAGTCTCCACACCAGACACAATAGGAGAACTAGGGGTAGGAAGCAAAAATGCATCAGACCCATTCCTAACATAAGCTACAAGCACACTCACCCTAGCAGCAACCCTAGAGCATTCAACCATGCTAATTATAGCAGCCATAACAATGGCATAACCAGTTTGCGAGCAAGGACCAGTGGAAAAATTGTAAGCACAAACCCCTTGTCACACCATGAACCTCCAAAATCTCTGGAGCCCAAAAATGAGTAGTAGTAGGAGACTGCCTCCACCCCAAGCATAGCTATATAGAGGAAAGAATCAAAAACCTCTTCTAAGTACAAGGCCAAGATGATCTATCCCTGAATTAGACACAATATAAAGAGAAAAAGAAGAGTGTGCCAGAGAAACATTCCTCCATGCCTCCCTCCACAGGTTGAGGAGAGAAACATCCTCCTCGTGAGAATCAGAACCATAACTTTGAGCCTCCAACCAAGGCCTCGATAAGGAATATGCATGCACAAATTCCCAACTAGCCCTTCATCATCTTCTTCCCCTCCCCCATCATCCAAACCAAGCTTACTCCCACTCATGCTTCCTCTGCTACGTCCAACTCTACATGCGCCATCACTCACTCTCTCCATTTTCATTTGTTGTTCAACTTATGTAATAGATGTTTATAGATAGTGATGAAAGAGTTTATATTTCCAATAGTCCCCAACTCTAAATTCAATCACCTTAATTATACGACAATGACTCATGAATGGTTTGCAAGTAGGAGTCAATACGTATGTACATTTGTGCAAGAATTGTTATAAAAATAATGTAGTTTCCCACTACTTTATAGCAACCTACAACTTGTTAGGGATGTCACCAAACCTTTAAAATTTTGATATTTTATATATTTGAATTGGTGAAATTTGCATATCAATATTTTTTGTATTGTAGATAGTTTATCAAAATTTCAAGAAAATAACATTGTTTTTTATCTATTCAAATCATATCATATTACATAGCTACCATATATTATTACAAAAGGGATATCCTTATCTATCTTGTAGTATTTGTATAGAGTATTGATCTGAATATACATAGTTTTACATAAGTTAACAATGACAACCATTCATTACAAAAGTTATATATTTATATCTTTCAAAAACTAATGCTTTCGCTGCATTCATCCAATTCATTCAATCCATATGGAGGATCAAATGCCAAAAATTCTTCATTTGATCTTATTACAAGTTCATTGTGAAGTCTTCTCCTTGGTTGACATGAAATTTTGGACCTCCCTTGAAGCCCAAATCCCTCTGTAGTGTTTCCAATTCATACTTTTTGTTATACTTTCTCTAGAATTCCAAGTACCCTTTTAGGTATGGAATGTTATTTCATTTATAATTAAAGGGCCAATGTCTTGCATATTTTATTTATTCCTCGTTAACTTATGTCATCCCCATCTTTAGTAGGTTGACAAACTTCTCCTTTGATATCTCCATTGTAATTGTTACCTGTGCACAAAAATGTTATGAAATATGAGTCTTCTATTAGACTCAGTAAGCACCCTCTTTTTTCCTTGGAAACATTCCTCATTCCTTGCTTTCCAAAAAATCCATAGGATTTTAGTAGTTAATAAAAGCCAGAATAGATTATATGCATTACCTAAACCTTCTATAAAACCAAATAGAAGATCTCCTACCATTTAACTATTCTCAGATCTTCCCAACCCCCGAAGTTAGCACATAATATTTTCCAAACCTCCTTAGCATAAAAAAATCAAAGAACATGCGAAAAATAGTTTTTGGTTTCCTACAAATAGTGCACAAGTTTATACTAGATGTCAATAACTTAAGTAAGGTAACTTTTTTAAAACAAACAACCATTTGAAACATGTTTTTTCTTTTGTTCTAGAAAATTTGACCAAACAAATTTGAAAATATTGGACCACTATTTGTTACTAGTTTCCAGATTCCATTCTCTGTTTAGGGAATTTTTTATGTCCAAGTTTCCATTTAATGACTTATAAATTATTTTGGGATTCACTTTTTTTAGTTTTGTGGACCATCTATCCATTTGAATTTGTCTTTATATTTTTTTATTCATTTAGTGTTGGAAATTGGCATGATTAGTAATCTTCTCTTATTATAGAGTATGTCCTCGAATGAGAAGAAGGCATATCAAACTCAGTGTTGAGGGAGGCCCAATATTTTATTTTCTAATTACATAGTCATTGTCCTCGAATGAGAAGAAGGCATATCAAACTCAGTGTTGAGGGAGGCCCAAGATTTTATTTTCTAATTACATAGTATGTCATTGAAATATATTATTCCTTTCTTATACCAAGCTTTTGTTGAACAACCTTATAATAATGCAAGGCACTTTCCCTTATGAGATAATTTCCACCAGATAGAACTTAATGGACATATTTTTCTATTTTCCAGATTATTACTGTTAATGACCAAGTTTCTAATTTTCTCCCAAGATTTTCGTAAGTTTTTAAATACATTAGAACCAACAGCCTGGGATATAGATAACTTTCCAAACAATAAGTCACAAAATGGAATACCCTTCCATGATTTAGCTTTTCTTGGTACAGTTAACTAGATGTTATTCCTTACTAATATTTTCCAAGGTTCATCCCCTTTTAAGGATTTAAGGATCCATTTAATGGCAAGAGAGATTCCTTGTTTTTGTAAATCTTTCAGTTCTATTCCTCCTTTAGACTTATCTAGACAACACCATTCCCATTTTACTGCATGCTTCTTTCTTTTTCCTTAACCATCAGACCATAAAAAATGTGATTTTTTTGGATTTCATTTATTTGATAGCTACTAAATAACCACACAAAATAGTAATATATATTAGGATGAAAGAATTTTATGAAAAACTTTAATTCTTCCTACCAGGGATAGATAATGTTTATCCCAATTATTTAACTTCCTTTCAATTTTATCTTTTATCCACTCCCACAAGTCTTTTATACTTGGATTCACGACCAATGGAATACCAAGGTATCTAACTTGTTTATTTGGTCTTCCCCAAGTTGAAAATTATATTATATAAACTATTTATGGGAGAGTTCTCCCAGCTTAATATTGTGGATTTGTTTGTTGATAATTTTTCTCTAGATGCTACAAAAAAATAGGTTTAGTTTATGTGATAGATTATTAAAGGTATCCTCTTCTATCTTAACAAATATGGTGATGTCATCTACAAACTAAATGTTTAAAATTTCCTCATCATTGGAGGGAAATTCCTTTTACCTTGGGACTCCAAGATGAGTCTCTTAGGAGATATAATATTGCATCAGATGTGCAATTACAAACCAAGGGGCATACCGACAGGAAAGAACTAGTAAGAAAACCTTCGGTTATCGCCCCTGAGCATGAAAAAGGTACAAAAAGAGCTGAAACAATAGGGTTCAACATAGTTCCAAACTAACCTATGACACAACCTTAGATGACCTTCCCAAAAAACTGCCCAACTTAGCAGAGAAACAATACATAATGGTTAATAACCCAACCCATACATGATGTCATCAAAGGATCATAAATCCAACCCATACAATTATAAATGTATAAAACATATAGTCCCTTACAAACTATTTCAAAAATTTTTGACCCGACTCATTGGAGTATTTAAATTCCCACATATACAGATCGAATACAAAATTCTTATTTCCCAAAAAAAATTTCATAAAGAGCCATAAAAATTAATGGTTGTTTACCCCTGAAACTCTTTCATCCTGCAAATTTTCATCCATCCCTTCTGTATGTAGAGAATTTGAAATAATTCTATTACCGGCCCTTCAAGCATAATACTGAGAACCCTGAGAAACAATGCAAGGAGGCGCACGACGTATAACCCTTGGAGAAGAAGGCATATGGCTGGAAGAATTAACCCTTAATTGCAAGTCAAGCTACAAGTTTTGGTTAGAGAGTCGTGGAATGTAAGCTTGAAGAAAAAACAAAGCATAATCTGTCTTTGATTTCCAATTCCATTAGCATACAAACACTACGCTTATTTTTCCTTAATTCCCTCAACATTATGTTCTCATTTCTATGTTGCAAAGCCAACTGAATAGCATCAAAAATTTCTTCAATGCCTTGGCATTTTTGCACCAATCTTCTGGGGAAAAGGCTGCCAACAAAACCTTCCCCATTGTAAAATTTATACTACTAGACAACTCAAAGAACAACATTATCCATATGAAATTGAAACTTGATCTAATTCCTTGCTAATTTCTTAATTTCGTTCAGAGATTGCAGCAAATCTAAAGCATTAGAAAGAAAGATAGAAATCACCTGTGAAGGAAAGAGAAGATGGCGAGCATGAGGACTCATAACTTCTATCCCCAAGATGATACAAATACATTCCTCAACTCTTCAACAACCAATTCTAAACATTGAGTTCAAGATTTCCTGCAAAACATACTCTTCAATGGGTTTTTCCCACAGTTTCCAAACCAATCTTTGTTTCAAAGTCCTCTTAAAAATTATCAATTTTTTCCATCTTACTACTATTTTTATTATTTTCTATCTAATAATTATTTGTTTAATTTTATCTAAGACAAGCTCTTGCACATTTTTTCTTGTGTCTAGGATTATTATTAATTATTAAAAACCTATTTTCTTTCTTCTCTTCTAGGTAGGTGTTCCCCACATATAGTGTATTCACCAATCACTCTTCTGGGGATATTTCCTTATCGACTTGATAGCCATGTATTTAAGTCCCTTTTACATTTAGTTTACCTTTCTAATAACAAATTTTTGATTTGTGTATGCCCCGGATAATTTTGCATTCTTCTTTCTTTTACAAAAGTCATTTCCATCAAGTTGCACATCATTTAGGGTTTGGAGAGCTAGGTCTTTTATTAGTTTTGAAAATTATTCTGATCTGATTCTTTAGAATGGGGAAATTTCTTCATTCTTAAATGATCCTTTCCTTCTTGCATAAAAAGTAAGCATTTAGGCCTCCTAAGATTTCTAATTTGTATTTGGACATAAGAATTTTCCTAATTAATGTCTAATTTTCATAATTGAGGTCAAACCACCAATTAGTGCAGGTTATACAAAAATATTTATATGATAAGGAATAGGTATAATTTAGTTATTTGAACTTCCTATATTTATGACCCCAATGTATTCTCATATTCAGTGTTGCAAGAGTTGATCTTGATTTGACCTCTGGCTAAATGGTTCGCTACCGATTGCATCCAGTATTATCCCTTTTATGTTCGATTGTTTTAGACTACCCCAAATACAAATGAAACTAGGAAAACAAACATATTCATATTTTAAGGAGGTAAAATCAAAAGTGTCAAATTGTCAAATCATTTCATGTTGCATGATATTTTTTGGCACTCGAAACACAAATCATGAGGTCCTCATAATTTAAAGTGGTAGAGATTCAAAGTAAAATTTTTGTAAGATGAATAGATATGCTTGAAACTTCTCTACTCATGTTCCTATAGTTTCTCCATGCATTTTGGTTTCTGCTAAAATTTCAAAACCAATCATGCTTATACTAGCATTTGCATCTCTAGTTGTGTGTGGCTTGAAATAGTATTTTTTATGAATACAATTTTTAAATGCAATATAAAGTCAATGAAACGAACTATGTGACATACAGAAAATGCATGATACATTTGAGTGAATCAAACTACATGACCAAGTTCTAAACCTCATATGACATCGCAATGAAATTCAAATTCTGATCTTCGAGAAAATCTCTAAAAAACCACAATATGTTCATACATACCCAATTACAAACTTACTCAGAGTTATGTTCAAGACATATCAATGAATTTTGCATATGACTTCAAATGATGCCAAGTTTATTGTTATAATTTCACACACACCTAAATTTACCATGAATAAATTTCAAGAATTATTATGAAATATAATGACTGCATTTGTTTGCACAAAGTTTCTGCAAAGCCATTTTCAACATACACTATTTTATGATATCATTCTGCAACTAAGCACTGCATGACATAAAAACATGCATTAAGCATGCCTCTGTCTATGCATTTCACACAATTTTAGCATATTCATTTCAATACCAGGGCACCTCCAATTTATTTGAGGCAATATATCAACACAGTCTCATCTCTCAAATTTATTTTATCTATCTTCTCTATCAAACTAGTCTATATTGATAGTCTATGATTTTTTTGGAGTATGAATCAATGTAAATAGATTTAAAGTTTCATCATTTGATTACTGTCTTACTACCAACTGATTTATGTACTAAATTGCTAATTCATGTTAACAAATTTATTAATAGAGGTCATTATTCAAACAATTCTTAATTCTGTGATATGGTTAATAGTGTTAGGATCGACATCCATTTCATTCTCGCTCCTCTTCCCTCGGAATGAAATCGGTCGTTGTCTCATATATGTATTAACAATTGGGTCATGTGGGAATACTTAAATGGCATTCCCTGCCCGAGATGGAAAACTTGATGGGCATCTAGGCAGGGTCAAGCTCATTGCATTATCTTGGTCTTCAATACAGATCTACTGGAGTAAGTAATCTCGGACGGGCAAGGGTTGGCTTTCATACAATCAATTATGGGTGGGATTGATGGGAATTATAGTAAATCAAAAGATAGGGGAACCAACGTTCTTTGCATCTCTTCACACCATCCCATCTCTTCTCATACACGATGAAGAACATAGTGATGATCATTCTTCTACATTTCATATATTCATCTCATATATTAAAAAATGGATATTTATGATAACATTTCCCACACTTTGTGATGCTTTCCCACACTTTGTGATGCTAGTTTATGTCTTGATGATAATTCTTTAGATTTTCATGTAGTCTTCATTAGTGCTTCATTGTCTTATCCCACAACTAAAAACAATATAAGTCTAAAAACAATATAAGTCTAAGTGAAGAAATTTTACATAATAATTATGATGGATTATAATGTTTCCATGTGTAATATTTTGCACTTGCTATTTGCAAACATTTAGATGATGAAATTTTGTTGATTAATGAGTTTAGATTATACTTGAGTGGTAGATATCTGCAATGGTTTGATTCATCTTGTTTCCTCTAAACTTTTTTTTTTGCAAACATTTAGATGATGAAATTTTGTTGATTAATGAGTTTAGATTATACTTGAGTGGTAGATATCTGCAATGGTTTGATTCATCTTGTTTCCTCTAAACTTTTTTTTATAAATTTGGTCAATGCTTTCGTTGCATATTTTTTAGCCCTGATTCACATGAGGATACTATAAAGTTTGAGATGGCCTCTAATGATATTTCTTTGCACTCTAATTCTATCAACATGGCTTATGTATCCCATACATCTTACTTCTATGTCACGTTGGATTCACATGATTTTAACTTAGCAAGGCACACACATCAAAGGTTAGGAAGAGAACAAGATGTTAATCTACTACCACCTATTCTACCAACCAATACGACTAATTTACCTCCTACATGTCAATCCACATCTAAATTAAAGGAGCATGGCATTATTTAACAAATACAAATTACTCTAGCTAAAATATCTCTATGGGCTTAATATGCACATTGCCTCATTATAGAGATATAATGTAAAAACACAAGCATAATGAATAATCTAAACCATATATACACATATGACATCAAATAATCCAATTCATAAAATCATAGTGTAAATGTCTTGTGATAAATGATGTGTTGTTCAAAAAAATAAATAAAGATTTAAATTAATACACTAAGACATGTACACAATAGGGGGAAATGCACTCAATGATGTTACCTGTTAGCAAGAAATTGAGGGCAACACAGACCAAAGTATTGAGCCCCAAGTAATCTCTATATATTGTGTTTATACCCTAGACTCAGTAGTAAGAGAGAGATAAGAGGTTAACATAGACTGTGAATAGACTTGTTGACAGAGTAATATATAAACAAAAAACTGATTGTCTTCTACCATAACGCAAATAAGAGGTAATTACAAATATATGTGTGTTTGTGTGAGTGTGTATGTATATGTGTACACACACATGTATATATATATATTAACACTTATCCATCATGTACATATATTACGGGGCTTATCTCCTTACAATGGCCAACACCTAATATCATTTCTTTCTTCCTTATATCTTTCTAATTCTATTATTACATTGTATTTTGTCTTAAATACATATATCTGTTTGATGGGATGTGTCCTTTAAATTCTTTGTTTTTTTTTAAGGGTGTCTCTTCAACTAGGAGCTCTGCAACCTCTTTATGGTGGTTTGCGATAGGAATATTGTTGTTGTTTTGGCTCTGGTCCATCCCTGATAATATCATTCCCTCTTTCAAAACTGTGTCTAGTCCTCAAGACAACTCTATGTGGCTGAAGTTTGAGTTGGTAGGATGGCTTTTTAGGTTCCCTTGAATATGTTTTCAAAAGTGTTGTTCCATTGAGCTTTGGCAAGTTGGAGTAGTCGATTATGTACATTGATATGCACGTAAAAAGGCGTTTTGCATCAGGTAGAGTTGTGGGGATATGAATTTTCCAAGCTAGTTTATGTGCTTCATTGAGGACTCCTATGACATGTGCCAGCCTTAAAATGACAACTTCTCGGAGTTGATGGAATTGATGCCTTGTCTGATCCCTCTGGTCCTACAACTACTGAAATTGTGAATGTAAAGTCTCCATTTGTGCTCTAGTTAGGCCATTCGGATATGTGAATGCATCGTAAGATTGTGCTATTTACAAAATGTGCAGTTCAATTTGATCCATTTGTAATTTCACCTTTGTTGTGACTGTGAGCCACTGGAGATAAAATTCATACAAAGTATTAATGTCGCCCTTGATATTCTTCAACGTGCTGATGTGATTTTCCAAGGTGGAGTGGGCGGTTGCACACTTTTTCCTTTCCTCATCCATTACCTCTGCGAGTATGCTCTGTCGCATATTATATTTTTGTACTTTGGAATCTTGGAGTACCCCATCGACCAAAACCTTTATCTAGAAGCAGTCAGAGGTTGTGAATGGTCCCCTTGTATTTAAGGGTCTTTATTCTTAATATCCTTGATAATTTCTTCTAATTGTTCTAATATCAAATTACTTGGTCATCAACTATACTTTGAGGGTCTTAATATCAAACTCAAAATGAACCAATCAATCTATGAAGGCTCTTTACTAATAAATCATTTGCTCATCAATATTTAATAAATATGTGCATGAAGAAATAAACTCAATTTCAACTATGTTAGTCATAGTTGTGCCTAATATGAATTGAACTTGAAATCAACATCAGCCCTAACAACAATAATTTCCATTGGCCCAATAAAATTGTGATACATATGACTTAAAATAATCTATTGATCTCAAACTATTATATGATCTACCCCTAAATTAATATACCATAACTCATATGTCAACTAACCAACAAATACAGTTATTATAATACTATAAAGATAAATACTCACCACTGTGTGACACTTGTTAATTTAATAAAATAGACAGTTTTGTGATAATTACGAAAAAAAAAATCATTTCCTTAATTGAAATTATTATTGAACATAAACCATAAAGAAATTGATATTTTCCTAAAAGAATAATAACAATTACACATCAACATAAAGCAAAAAAAAATCAAAATACAAACATATTGACAACCAAAGATCCACAAACAACAAAGATTGATCAATCTCTTCAACTACCAAAAGAGACTCCCCAAAGATGTAATGAACCTAATTGTGCATCTATACATTATAATCAAATGCAGGAGATAAACATAGCATGTAATCACATGATTTGAATGAAGATGGCTTATCCCTGTAGATTGAACACAACAAAACCAACAAAAACAAAAACAAAGCCTAGGAAAACAGCTTTACTGAGCATCCGGCATACTTCAGCCTTAGCTTGGACGTAACATCGAATTGCAGGGTTAAATAGCACAAGAAAAAATTACTTATTTCTCGTGTTGATAACCAATTTTTTTAAGACCTAGTATTGTTTGCGAGCATGATGGTATTGTCGTCTTCAACCGCACCACTATAGATCTATGGATTAAAAGCACTACAAAGAACAAGTCATGGTGACTAATCCCTTTTCCGGTTAGTTTGATCCTTAAGAATTAAAAAACGAAGGGTATCCATTCCATTAAAGACTATACAATTTTACATAAGAGATTACCAGACCTGCTTACAGTAAGAACAAACTCTAAAACTAATACAATTAGTCATTGTGGTGGTGAGGAGCAAGCCTTACGCTAACAAACGCAACACTAAAACGGATACAATTAGTCATGGTGCTGACGAGGAACAAGCGTTAGTAATCGATCTTTTCGCTTCTGCAGAAAAGGGTAAGCTTTCTGATATTCCAAAACAGCTCTGACGAGATGTTTGAAAGAAAATTCAGGCCAGAGAATTGGGGTAGCATAAAGCAAGGAAAAGGAAGTTTGCCAGAGAAAAAAGTTGCTTAGCCTGGTCTCACCAGAAGTCCTAATCAGAAGCTCTGGCTCTGGGCAACTCCACGTATACAAATGGCGCTCTATTTCCTCTGCACTAATATGTCTTTCACCTATATCCCTCATAGCGCCTTCAACAGCCTGAACGATCTCCTGGCTACCAGTATAAGGAGCGCAGAAATTCAGAATGACCTTATCATTATCTCTAGAAAAAGCCATAACTCTATCTGCAGCTTCTCTTACATGCTGGGGAAAAAGGCTCACATCTCCTAAAAACTGCATACGAATGCCATACTGATTAACAATGGTCTCTTTTTCAATGAGCATCTCCAACTTCTCCTGCATCAAATTCATGAGCGTCTCAACTTCCTCCTTTGAGCGCTTGAAATTCTCAATACTGAAAGCGTAAACACTCACACATTTTATTCCCAATTCGTAACAGTCCCTGAGCGTATGCATCATGCTCTTATATCCAAACTCATGGCCCTTCGATTTCTCCATATTTCTATTCGTTGCGTATCTCCGATTGCCATCCATTATGATGGCAACGTGCTGGGGAATAGAGCCCGCCGAAACAATCCATATTACAAAACGTCTGAATAGTTCGTATACTGCATTTGCAAGAAAGCGTCTCTTTCCTGAAAGTATGAATTACTGAACGACTTAATGGCTGCATATAGTGCCATCTTTGCTTGTCTGCAGCACTTACTAAGTGCTCAAAGAGATTATATAGAAATAGGGGAGAGGGGCCATAGTGGAGAACCCTAACTTCGTGTTTCTCAAAATTCTATGTGGAAATTTCAAATCACTCCAAATTTTGTACAACAGTTTATTTGGCAACTCACATGCTTCTATATTTCGTTTTAGGGCCACATCAGCATGCTTTTTGTTGAGGTATCCAAAAAGGCCCCAAAAAAAAAGTGAGACCAATAGTGGTGCACAAAGTCATGTTTTATTGGTGTGCTGATGTGGCATAACATGATTTGTCAGTTTGTGTACTTTATAGATAAAAAGTGTTTTGCAATTGGATATTAAGGTGCTCCATTATGAGACCCACTGAGGACTACTTCTATTCCCACTATTGGACTCTACTCCACTATAGGCCCCTCTCCCCTATATAGGCCAAAATTATAGGTGCGAGACTATACCACACATATATAGAGATCTATGAGCCAAAACTATAGGTGCAGTAAGTGGCCTTTCTCTATTGGTATAGTTGTCTAGTGATACGGTCGGCTAATTGACTAAAGATGAGAGTAAGATCATGCTCTGTACTAATTTAGTGGCGCAAAAACCACTCAGATATGACTACTTAGCCAAAGAAGGTAGATTCTTCCACCAGCTATCACAGGGTTTTTTTAAAGATATTAAGAACTTCCAAAAGAAGATATGGGTAGATGGAAGATTAAATGTGCTATCCTTTATAAGGTGTTGCATCTCATGACTATTTGTCTTGTGTTTCAATGTTATCAGCGTGAGCGTCGGAGAAGATTAATGTGGCCATCGATCAGTCGTCCTTACTAAAAATGGAGAACACGTCTATCCACATATATATATATATATAAGAATCATTTGATCTTTCAAAGTGATGTATAGAAAAATCTAATGATCCTTAAATATATATGTGGATAGATGTGTTTTTAGTACAGCTACGTCTTTATGTAAGAGGTGTTTACAATAGTGATGAAATAGAGTTTAAATTTCAAATACTTTTATAAATTTTATTTTATCATAGAAAATAATGATTTGATATTACTTTAATATGCTTTATGCAAGTATGAAACACTGAATTTTTTAATATCTTTAACATGCTTTGATTATGTTAGTAACTTGTTTCAATCTTCTTTTGTGCTTGTCAATTTAACCATAAAATTTAAATCTTGTTTTGAATACTTATTTACAATTAATGACTTCTTCCCATAATTTATTTTCAAGATCTTGAGCATCAATTTAGTTTTTTGCTTGAAGTATTGAATGTTTATTTTTTCAGCTACTGCATTTTTTTGTGAAGTATATGGAGTTAAGAGTTGCCTCTTAATTTCTTTCATTTGTAAAAATTGACAAAATTATCCAAGGCATATCTCCTCCATTATTTGATCACGGTATTTTATTTTATTTTATTTTTCCAAACTTAGAATCAAACTTTTCTATGTCATTTCCTTATAAAATAGACTTAATAGAAAACAATTCTCTCTAGTGATGGGTAAAAGATTATATACTATAATTTCATTGAACATTTCCTCCAATGACTCAAGACTCAAGGTTAATATGAAATTTCATGCCACAATTGATTTCTTGAAGTAAAGTTTGAAACTTAGATTTTAGAAGAGTTTGTCCTCAAAAAAAATAGTCATCCTTTCATATACATATTATTTTTTTCTTGATTATGTTTGTTCATTTTATTTATTTATTTTTTAAAGCATTGATTCTCAAAATAACCAAGATGATTGCAATAATGGAAAATCTTTCCTTTCCTCTACTAATCATTATCTATAACCAGATGTCTTTTTGTAGTTTTATTGACAAAGGAGGTGAGGTCTAACAAAACTTTTCATCTAGTGATATCATTCTCCAAAGTTTTTGGCACCACTTAACTTTATAGAAATGGTACTCAATATATCATTTACCATTTGCAATGATATCTGAGATTAAAACCTTTGGAGATTTAGCAATAATCTCTAGGATCAATGCTGCAACCTTTTAAAATTTAGCAATGATCTCTATAATCAACACTACAAACTTTTATATTTCTCAATGATTTCTATGATCAATGCAACTTTTTAAATTTAACAATGATCTCTATGATTTGTTAGAGTCGCCAATGGACTCAAGTTTCCAAGATCACTTGTAACACAAAAGATTACCTTCCACAAGAGAGCAACAAGAGAAAAATATTGCTCAACCATGGCCATAATGGATTGGTCTATTGGTCAAAGATTAACCCATATTAAATGTACATATAATGTCTTGCTTATATAGGTGAGAGATGGAAAAACAAGATAGTGACAAGTGTCTTAATCCTATGCAATGAAACAACTAATGATAAGATGAGATAAGATCACATGACTACTAAATGCTTCTAGAAATATTTCTAAAGCCCTAAGTAAACTTAACATGTGAGCATGTGTGAATAGGATCTACTAGCTGAACTAGTTAGATAATATACCTTGTTCACACCAACATGATCAACACTATAAATTTTAGATTTAGCAATAATATTTATAATCAATACTACAACCCAAGGGTATCCATTCCATTAGACTCTACAATTTTACATAACAGAAATTACCAGACCTGCTTACAGTAAGAACAAACTCTAAAACTGATAGAATTAGTCATTGTGGTGGTGAGGAGCAAGCCTTACTACCTGCTTACAGTAGCAAACTCAACACTAAAACTAATACAATTAGTCATTGTGCTCGTCAGTAATCGATCTTTTCGCTTCTGCAGAAAAGGGTAAGCTTTCTGATATTCCAAAACAGCTCTGACGAGATGTTTGAAAGAAAAGTCAGGCAAGAGAATCGGGGTAGAATAAAGCAAGGAAAAGGAAGTTTGCCAGAGAAAAAAGTTGCTTAGGCTGGTCTCTCCAGAAGTCCTACTCAGACGCTCTGGGTCTGGGCAATTCCACGTATACAAATGGCGCTCTATTTCCTCTGCACTAATATGTTTTTCAGCTATATCCCTCATAGCGCCTTCAACAGCCTGGACGATCTCCTGACTACCAGTATAAGGAGCGCAGATATTCAGAACGGCCTTATCATTGTCTCTAGAAAAAGCCATAACTCTATCTGCAGCTTCTCTTACTTGCTGAGGAAAAAGGCTCACATCTCCTAAAATCTGCACACGAATTCCATACTGATTAACAATGGTTTCTTTTTCAATGAGCATCTCCAACTTCTCCTGCATCAAATTCATGAGCGTCTCAACTTCCTCCTTTGAGCGCTTGAAATTCTCGATACTGAAAGTGTAAACACACACATTTTATTCCCAATTCGTAACAGTCCCTGAGCGTAGGCATCAGGCTCTTATATCCAAACTCATGGCCCTTCGATTTCTCCATATTCCTATTCGTTGCGTATCTCCGATTGCCATCCATTATGATGGCTACGTGCTCGGGAACAGATCCCGCCGAAACAATCCATATTACAAAACGTCTGAATAGTTCGTATACTGCATCTGCAAGAAAAGCAACACTTTTCTGAAAGTAGGAATTATTGAAGGATTTAATGGCTGCATATAGTGCCATCTTTGCTTGTCTGCTGCACTTTCTGTGTGCTCAAAGAGATTATATAGAAATATATGGGCCAAAATTATAGGTGCAGGACTACCCCACATATATAGAGATCTATGAGCCTAAATTACAGATGCAGTAAGTGGCCTTTCTCTATTGGTATACTTGTCTAGTGATATGGTCAGCTAATTGACTTGAGAGCAAGATCATGTTAATTTTGGGCTTTTTATGGGAATTTTTTTTTAAAAAATCATTTTTTTCACAACAGTTTGTTTGGCAATGCCCCTGTTTATAACTAAGGTTTCAGGGCCATATCTTCAAATATGATGCCACATCAGCATGTTTTTAGTTGAGGTGTCCAAAAAGGTCCAAAAAAAAGTGAGACTGATATTTATACATTAAATCATGTTTTATTGATACACCGATGTGGCATCACATGATTCGTTGCTTTTCAGATCTAAGGAAAAAAATACTACTCAATAATTGATAGTTATCATCAACACTAATAACTTCTAAATCACAATTATTGGTTCAATATTGTTAAAAATATTGAACATTAAATCAACAAATCCTATAACAACTATTGAATCCTTTTCCCTAATTTAACGGTAAAAAGCCCCTCAGACATGACAATAAATTCTTCCACCAGCTTTCGACAGGTTTTTATAAAGATATTAACACTGAGACATGACAACTTTAACCAAAGAATCTAAATTCTTCCACCAGCTTCCACAGGTCTTTTTAATACATTAAGAACTTCGAAAAGAAGCCATGGGTAGATGGAAGATTAAATGTGGTATCGCTTATAAGGATTTTGCATCTCATGACAGTTTGTCTTGCGTTTCAACGTTATTAGCCGTCCCTATTAAAACGGAGAGTAGATTTTTCTATATATCACTTGTTGGATCTAGTGATCCTTAGAAAAGACAAATATATGGATAGACGTGTTTTTATGTACAGATCTGTCTTTATGTTAGATGTTTAAGATAGTGATGAAATAGAGTTTAAATTTCAAACGTTCTCATATAAATTTTATTTCATCATAGAAAATAATGAGATGATATATTTTAATATGCTTTATGCAAATACGAAATATTCAATATTTTAATATTTCCAACATACATTGATCATGTTAGTAACTTCTTGTTTTAATTTTGTTTTGTGTTTATCAATTTAATCATAAAATTTGAATTTTGTTTTGAACATCTATTTACAATTAATAACTTCTTCTCATAATTTGTTTTCAAGAAGATCTTGAGCATCAATTTAGTTTTTTCTTTAAGTGTTATGTTTATTCTTTCAACTACTGTATTTTTTGAAGTATATGGAGTTAAGAATTGCCTCTTAATTTCTTTCATTTGTAAAAGTTGACAAAATTATCTAAGCCATATCTCCCCCGTTATTTGATCTCAGTATTTTATTTTCTTCAAAACTCTCCAAGCTTATCTAGAATCAAACTTTTCTATGTTATTTTCTTATAAAATAAACTTCATAGAAAACAATTCTCTCTAGTGATGGGTGAAAGAATTATACTATATTTTCATTGAACATTTCCTCCAATAGCTCAAGGTTAATATGACTTTTAATGCTACAATTGATTTCTTGAAGTAGCGTTTGAAACTTAGCTTTTAGAAGAGTTTTTCCTCAAGAAAAATAGTCCCCCTTTCATATATCTATCACAAACTAATTTTTCCTTGATTACATTTGTTCATATTTTTGTTTGTTTAAAGCATTGAATCTCAAAATAACCAAGATGATTGCAATAATGGAAAATATTTCTTTCCTCTACTAATCATTATCTATAATCGGATGTCTTTTGTAGTTCTATTGACAAAGGAAGTGAGGTCTTAAATAAACTTAGTAGAAAACAATTCTCTCTAGTGATGGGTGAAAGATTTATACTATATTTTCATTGAACATTTCCTCCAATAGCTCAAGGCTAATATGACTTTTAATGCTACAATTGATTTCTTGAAGTAGCATTTGAAACTTAGCTTTTAGAAGAGTTTTTCCTCAAGAAAAATAGTCTCCCTTTCATATATCTATCACAAACTAATTTTTCCTTGATTACATTTGTTCATATTTTTGTTTGTTTAAAGCATTGAATCTCAAAATAACCAAGATGATTGCAATAATGGAAAATCTTTCATTTCCTCTACTAATCATTATCTGTAATCGGATGTCTTTTGTAGTTCTATTGACAAAGGAAGTGAGGTCTAACAAAACTTTCCATCTAATGATATCATTCTCCAAAGTTGTCGGCACCACCTAACTTTATAGAGATGGTACTCAATATATTATTTACCATTTGCAATGATCTTTGAGGTCAAAACCATTGAAAATTTAACAATAATCTCTAGGATCAATGTTGCAACATTTTAAAATTTGGCAATGATCTTTGAGGTCAAAACCATTGAAAATTTAACAATAATCTCTAGGATCAATGTTGCAACATTTTAAAATTTAGCAATGATCTCTATAATCAACACTACAAATTTTTAGATTTAGCAATGTTTTTTACAATGAATACAACTTTTTAGATTTAACAATGATCTCTATAATTTGTTAGAGTCATCAGTGGACTCAAGCTCCCAAGATCATGTGCAATACCAAAGATTACTCTCCACAAGAGAACAACAAGAGTAACATATTGCTAAATTATGGGCGCAATGGATTGATCTATTACCCCATATAAATGTACATATAATGTCTTTCTTATATAGGTAAGGTTGAGGGATATGACAAAACATGATTGTGACAAGTGTCTTAATCTTATGCAATGAAACAACTAGTGATAAGATGCTCAAGATAAGATCACATTCAACTACTAAAGACTTCTAGAAATATTCCTAAATCCTTAAGTAAACTTAACATGTGAACATGTGTGAATAAGATCTACTAGTTGAACTAGTTAGGTAATATACCATGTTCACGCCAACATGGTCAACACTACAAATTCTAGATTTAACAAGAGATATTTATAATCAATGCTACAATATTTTAGATTAGTAACAATCTCGACAATCAATGCTACAACCTTTTAAACTTAATAATGATCTCTATAATCATCATTACAACCTTTTAGATTTAGCAATGATCCCTATTATCGATGCTACAATCTTTTAGAACTAGCAACAATGTCTATGATCAACACTACAACCTTTTAAATTTAGTAGTAAACTCTACAATCAATACTATAGCCTCTTACATTTAACAATGATGTCTACTACCATTTTTCAACACATTTTATGGCTGACATCCTTTTTAGCATGATAAAAAATAAATAATTTTAAAATCTTGAAATTTTTTATCTCTTCCCACAAGGACCACCAAGTCAAGCCACAATTAAACTGACATTTTCTCTTCTAACTTCACTTTATTTGCATTACCTAAAATTTCTTTCACCAAAAAGATAAAACCCATTTGATCAAGTCATCTCCCTTTACACACAAGATTTAAAACATCATCTCGTCGAGTGTAAAGCTGAATAAATATACTCTTGATCCAATCGTTTTGTATTATCATTTTCACTGGATTTCCTTTCCCTTGAACATGGAGGCAAAAATGAGGAAGAAGTATCTTTATAACCTCGCTTCTTCTTTCTAAAAAATGATTTCTCTAACCAAGAAACACATATTAAAGAAGGGAAGATAGTCAACCTTTGAATCTTTTCTAGCAATTTCTCATTATGACTTCAAACTACTACACAGGCCTTCTTTTGAATAAGTCAGGTAAATTACCCATAATACTAAGCAGCACAATGGTTTATTTATGCTTCACAAGCACTTTATGTAGGCCGCCATTTGCTTATATCAAAAGCTTCATCACATAGTTTTCAAAGTTCATCAACGGTTGCACAATGATACATACTGATGTGTATTGTCTTCTTGATTTTATATTTCTATTCATAAGACTTTGAAATGCCAACAACAAACCAGAACTAAAATTAATTTGACAGCGCCATAAACCTGTGTTGTACACTGACCATGCACTAGCTACTACCATTATCAGCCTCGTCTCCGTGTACAACTGTGTGAAACCCACATATTTTATTTGTTTAAATTGAAACAATGCAAAGGAAGTGAAATCCAGATACTTGCTCTAATTTTCAAACACTGTTATATTTCCCACTACCAGATCAAATTTATGGAGATGGACC
>VDFB02032723.1:0-10157 GCA_007258455.2 Sequoia sempervirens
AGAAAGGTACTTCATGTTACTAATTAATGATTACTCAAGAATGACATGGGTAAAATTCTTGAAGGATAAGTTTCAAGCATTTGAAAGATTCAAAAATTTTAGAGCCATGGTTGAGAAAGAGATTGGTAGAAAGATAAAATTCTTAAGATTAGAGAGAGGTGGAGAATTCACATCAAATTAATTCATAGAATATTGTGAGAAGCATGGAATCTATAGGCAATATTCAGTATCAAGGATTCCACAACATAATGGAATGGTTGAAAGAAAGAATAGGATAGTCAAAGAGATGGCCAGAACAATGCTAAATGAGACCAAGTTACTAGATGTATACTAGAGAGAGGAAGTACATACAATAATATATACTTAAAATAAAACTCAACTAAGATTAAACAATAAGAAGAAACCCTATGAACTATAGTAGGGAAAACCAACATCTGTTAAATACTTCAAAGTGTTTGGTAACAAATGCTTTATCATGAGAGAAGAAGATAACTTAGGAAGCTTTCACTCAAGATGTGATGAAGGAATATTCCTTGGATATTCCACTCAAAGAAAAGCCTACAAATGATAGAACAAAAGGATGTAAAAAATTGTAGAGAGTATCAATGTCAAGGTTGATGAAGATTTGAAGCATGTTGAACCTAATAGAGATAACTATGAAGATGAATTAGAGTCTGAAGAAGAGAATGAAAAGGCACCTATAAAATATATTCAAAAGAGTAAATATTGGCAAAAAAGATGGAGTTCAGACAAGGAGGAGAGTTGCAAAGAACAAAGAGCAAGTAAACTTTGCACTATTATCTGAAATAGAGCCCAAGGGCTATGTTGAAGCCAACAAGTATGAGACCTGGATAAAAGAAATGAAAGAAGAACTAAGCCAAATTGAAAAGAACAAAACTTGGGAGTTAGTTCCAAGACCCTCAAGCAAGAATGTGATAGGAATTGAATGGGTCGTTAGAAATAAGCTTAATGAAGATGGAGTTGTTGTAAGAAATAAGGCTAGATTGGTGTGCAAATGGTATGCACAAGTTGAAGGTATAATTTTTGAAGAAAAATTTGTACCAGTTGCTAGATTGGAAGCCATAAGAATGTTTCTAGCATTCTCTGCTCATAAAGGATTCAAATTCTATCAAATGGATGTCAATTCTACTTTCTTAAATGGGAACCTAGAAGAAGTTTACATAGAATAACTTGAAGGTTTTCAGCTATTGAAAGAAGATTATGTTTGTAGATTGAAGAAAGCACTATATAGTCTAAAACATGCATCTAGAGCTTGGTATTCAAGATTAGACCAACACCTACAATGATAAGGATTCAAGAAGGGATGTGCATATAGAAATTTGTACTTCAAATCTAAAGGTGAGCATATGATAATTGTTGTTGTGTGTGTAGATGACATTAGTTTTGGTGGCATAAATGACAAAATGTCTAAAGAATTTGCTATCCAAATGCAAAATGAGTTTGAGATGTCTATCCTAGGAGAACTTTCCTTCTTCTTTAGAACATAATGTTATTAGGGGTCATACCCTTATAACATTTATATATTGCTCTAATATAAGGTTATAAAATCTTATATATTATATGCTTATTAAGCATATCCCATTTGAAATAATTGTAGTCTAAATAATTAGATTATTGATTATTTATGTATGGGGGTTGTTGAATAGGTGTGACTAATACCCTTTCAAGTATTATGTTGCCCTTCCTTCTATATTTAAGGAGGTTCTCTCTCATTTGAGAGATGTGGAATTTGGAGATTATATTGTGAATTATATCACTATGCACATGAGGTATTATTGGCCATGTGGAAGTATGGAGAAGTGTTCCCCAAGTTCAGTTTGTGTTATAATAGACCATTGCATTGTAAGTGTTTTAATAAAATGATTCTTTATGGGGATTTTTACCTGAAAGGGTTTTCCCCATGTATATCTTATGTATTGTGTAAAATATATGCTTGTATGATTCTCATTTTATTTATGTTATATCTTGTTTATAATAACTAGTATCCTAAGATCTTAATTTCTTACATGGTATCAGAGCAGGTTAGGCTATACTAATTATTTTCACAGGTTATACTAGAAGACATGTTGAACTTGATGGGAAACATCTTTATGCTAAATCAACACATGTGGAAGGCCTTTTCTGTAATACATATGGTATGCCTCTTCTATTAGTTTTTCATTGAAGCTAGTTAGGCCATATTAATATTTTTTTGTAGGTTATGTCATTAAGTAGCTTGCAAATACTCATAAATTCAAAGTTGTCATATTCAAGTAAGTATATTTCAAAAAGCTAGTTTGGAAAGGATGTGTTTATTTCTTCTATTAGTATTTTTTTGGAAGCGTGTACAACCATTCACATATTTTTTGACATTAGATAAGAACAAATTTGAGATAAAAATTTTTAAAATAAAAGACAACTAAAAATGTTCCCCTAGTGACAACACTATGATCAAACAACTCTCTATATTATATTCTTATTGATAATTAAAAACACTAATCAATAATAATTCAAAATAATGATTTTAAATTTTCGAAATCAAATAAATGGGTACTTAGCAACTCAAAAGACTCGACGAATTATCTATCCCATATAAAAGCATGATTTTGTATTTGCAAATAATTTGATTGGATTATCTTATTGATTTTATATGTTGATGGTATCGAAGTTTTTATTAACTATACTTCCCATTGACCGAGTAGATATAAAAGATGGCTTCCTTTCCCATGTTTTAGATCTGAAATGCCACCATTCTTCTGAAAGACCATACTCATTCAAAATGGTACGACTCTATATAAATCTCTAAAAAACAAAACAAATTGAAGATTCCACATTCTTTTATAAGATCTCCTCATTCCTCTGAAGTAAGTATTTGCACAAAGAAAAAATAAAAGAATAAAAAAGATAGGAGAAGGCGTTGCCATTTTTTTTGTCGATAATCATAAGAAATAATAGATTTTCAATCGTGCAAAAATTCTAGCAGATTTATTTTAAAATTAGCTTTATATTTCAAATTCTCGTGCATCATCTTCAACGGGAAAATATCAATGGATCACAAAGGATAGTAAAATCTGAGTATAAGCTTTATCAAATATAATGACCATTCCATTATTAAAGTCCCCTTCCACATATACAAACTAATATATGATATAATATAATCTAATAAGGGTATTGGATTCTTTGACACATCTCAAAAAACGATATTGTTTAGTCATATCATTTTTAAGTAATTTCTATTAATTTTGTGATATGAACAAAGCATTAGATCTATTATCAATATTTGCAACATTTTTTATGGTTTTCATGGAATCATATCATGTTATGATTTCATTTAGGGGACTTCATGGTCATTTACTATGAATTGATGATGATTTATGATTTAATAATAAATGAGAGAGTTTATCATCTATCAAATTTATTTTATCTTCTAAGAGAAGCATAAACAATGTCACACTTAATAATTATCAAAATTAAGCTTTTTAAAATCCACACTCTTATCTCCAAAATGAAGATATATCTTGATAATTCAAGAATATATGTAGTGACTTCATATGACTATCTAATTTGTGCTTCTATCTTTATTTCCATTTTGGCATAGTACATTATTTTCCATAATTATCCCAAAAAATCTTTATTTTTCTCAAAGAATTCTCATTCTTGTTATATTAAAATGGCCACATTCGTTCCCTTTCACTAAAACACAAGGATGACAAGCTGAATGAAAAGGTGTCCTAGAAATTCATTGTGTGTAAAGCACCTACTTATAATGGGTGGCTATCACCATCATAAACTATCCGAGGAGCAAGCTTGGAAATGATAGCTCACCCATTGCTTAAATTTTTTTGGATAGTTACTATATGATTAGTAGTATGACCTCTTTTTTTTAAAGAAAGATGAAAGTTATGGACCAATATTTTATGATCATTACTGAATGAAAAATGTGCATAATTAATGATGGTCCCTATTACTCCTATACCAAGAATCAAATTTACTTGATTATTGTGTTATTGACTATTTTGTTGATTCTATTTTAGATTTTCTTCAAAATAAATTAAGCAAGTGCTATCCCATGTATGAGATATCTTCTATGTGTTTTTAACCAAAAATAAAAATACAAAAGTAACTCATGAAGAATCACAACTTTGAAGATTTATGGAGAGTTTCAAATGGATACTTGTAAAAGTACCACTTTACTCTATGATAACTGGAATTATTTTACTCTTACCAAAGAATCTCATTTCCAAAGAGAGAAAAGAACATTGAAAATCATGGGCACCTCACTCAAGAGAAAATATTCCATTTTAAAAGTTCACTCCAGTTTTATTCAAGAGAAAGTATTTCATCATAGAATTTCTACTCAAGTAAAAGTATTTTATCATACAAAGTTCTCTCTAGTTCTATTCAAGAAAAAGTATTTTATCATAAAAATTCTCTTGAGTTCTATGCAAGCAAATGAATGTTATGAGAAAGAAGAAAAATATTGAAATATTAGCCATCACTTATAAAAAACCTTTGTGTAGTGATTGACCTTAGGTAATTCCATTAAGGGGGGGGGGTGTGCATAAAACCACCTCATGGATAAATCCTAGATGTAAGACCTAACGGGCATAATATAAGACCTATAGGCATTATATGCTCCAAATTGAAATAAAATGCTTGACCTTAGGTGATGCCATTGAGGGGGAGTGTGCATGTAAATTCCACCACCTAATGGCTAAATCCTAGATGTATAAGTCCTATGGGAATATATTAAAAATTTTCTCTCTGTAAATCTTCCACTTATAAAAGCATTGTATTAAGTCCTACAAGAACATTGTATTAAGTCCTACGGGAAATATGTAATGAACCTTGGGTGAGGCTGATTTGAGGAGGAGACCTGAGATCCAATAAAATTCTTTATAAAAGCTCATATATAGCATCATTTTTAGAACACTCAAATTGTAAATTATGACAGGATGATCTTCATGTAGTCTGGAATGCATGACTTTCATTTTGGCATATATTTGTTTCCATATTCATCACTGTCAAAGAAGACCTACATTTATGGGGTGCTTCATTTTTTATTTTATAGAAATTGACATGTGATGCCTCCTATTAACATTAAGGGAGAGTGTTAGAACATAATGTTATTAGGGCTCATACCCTTATAACATTTATATATTGTTCTGATATAAGGTTATAAAACCTTATATATTAAATGCTTATTAAGCATATCCCATTTGAAATAATTATAGTCTAAATAATTAGATTATTGATTATTTATGAATGGGGGTTGTTGAATAGGTGCAACTAATACCCTTTCAAGTATTATGTCTCCCTTCCTTCTATATTTAAGGAGGTTCTCTCTCATTTGAGAGATGTAGAATTTGGAGATTATATTGTGAACTATATCACTATGCATATGAGGTATTATTGGCCATGTGGAAGTATGGAGAAGTGTTCCCCAAGTTCGGTATATGTTATAATAGACCATTACATTTTAAGTGTTTTAATAAAATTATGCTTTATGGGGATTTTTACCCAAAAGGGTTTTCCCCATGTATATCTTCTGCAATGTGTAAAATCTATGCTTGTATAATTATCATTTTATTTATGTTATATCTTGTTTATAATGATTAGTATCCTAAGATCCTAATTTCTAATAGATATTCATATCTCAAACCAAGTATGTTAAGGAGATGCTCAAGAATTTTGGGATGGAAGATAACAAACCAATTGGTACCCCCATGATAACTAGATGTAAATTAAGCAAGACATATGAATCCCTAGATGCAAATCAGACCATGTATAGATCAATGGTAGGTAGCTTGTTGTACCTAACTACACCAAGACCTAATAACATGCAAGCAGTGTACATGATTGCAAGATTTCAAACTGCTCATAAAGAGTATCATGTCAATGCAGTAAAAATAATTTTTAGATTTATCTTTAAAGCACAATTGACTATTGAGTGTGGTATCCCAAAGGTGGAAATTTCACTTTGACAACATATATAGATGTTGATTGGGAAGGAAGTGTGGGTGATAGAATAAACACTAGTGGTGGTGCATTCTTTCTTGGAAACAAACTTGTTTCATGGATGAGCAAAAAGCAAGAATCAATTACTCTTTCTATAGCTGAAGCAGAGTATGGTGTAGCAGTGGCATGTTGTACTCAAGTGGTGTGGATGAAATGAACACTTAAAGATATCAAGGTAGAATACAAAGAACCTGTCTCTATTATGTATATCAATAATTCAAGTGTCATAAATATATCAAAGAATCCAGTGATGCATTCTCAGACCAAGCATAGCTCAATCAAGTATCACTTTTTAAGAGAAAGGGTAGTAGGTCAAGAAGTCAACATGGAATATGTGCCACCATGGAATAGGTTGTAGACATATTAACTACTGCCTCTTCCCAAAGAGAAATTTGAATACTTGAGGCAACAATTGGGTGGTTTCTCGCACATCATATCACTAAATCCTAGTGATAGGGCATGAGTCCAGGGGAAGTTTCACATAAAATTTATTCATCCCTAGCTGAAGAGAGATGGTTGCAGAGTCTTAGACACATTCATCCCTAGAATAAGAGAGATGGTTGTAGAATATCAAAGGGGGAGAACATCAGTAGCAACAAGGTGTTCGAACACTATCTCTTTGCCATTGATGTCAAAGGAGGAGAAACAGATAAAAATTCTATATGTTTGTCAAAAGGGGAGACAAGCCTAAGGGAGAGAATGGTTGTTGAGGAGATGTTTGTTCAAAGCATTTAGTTTTCCCATCAATTCCAAATGGGGAGATTGTTGGCAATTTTATTTTCATTGATGTTAAAAGGATATTTGAGTAATACTAGTTGGTATTTTTGATGGATGTCAAAAGGGAGATTATGTATAGTCATGATGGTCATTGATGTCAAGTGGTCTCGCTATGAATGATGCATATGAAGTTCCAAGGAAAGCCTTGAAGAACTATAAAATTTTGAGCTTTTCGCCTCCGACTTACTCTATATAGCTTGCTAAGAGAAGAAAAAGTTAGTCATGTTCATCTTAGTTCAAAAAGGTGTCAAGCATCAGGCTTTGATGTTAAGGCTTACACCTTAATTAAAAGTCATGAAAGGGGTATGAAGGACCCTTGAACCTTGACACCCAAAAATGAATTTGTTGTTCATAATTTGCATTAAGGATTATACATTAATAGTTTTTTAAGTATGCATTATGTGGGAGACCCGAACTCTAACACCTAAAAAGGCTTTAGAGATGATAGATTGAAAAGTTGGCTTACACCTTACCAAAAGGAACTTAAGCGATAAACAAAAATCCCAAAGGTCGACACCCGAAAGGGTTATGTCAACTAACATTTTGCAAAGGAAGTGTTCGGGCATCATAGAGTGGTAAGAAGGTTTATGCCCTATTAAAAGAAAAGAAAGAGGTAAGTGGTATGTGTGAACTGCAACATGCGATGCCTCAAAGGACTCATTAGAGTTTCAGAGTTTGGTGGCATGTCTTATGGTTTTCATATGAAGTGGAAGGCAGTAAATGGTAAAGGGTAACTTGTTGACGGTTGAACCCTGACAGTTGAGTAAAGAGCTTTGGACTAAAGTGTTTAGGCTTGCTTGTTAAGATCTGCTAAGAACTTCAAGTATGAAGTAAGGGAGATTAGAGACTCTCAACCTCAATGGAAAGGAAGGACAAGGTTAGAAATAACGAAGAAGTATTTCTACCATTTCACGGGAAGCATACATCAATTAGGGTTGACCAGTGTGGATTTGAAGGAATGTGACACGTGGAAACTATTGTTTGGGTTAGATAGCTCAAGGAATTTAAATATTAACTGATGGATCATGGCACAATTAATGGACAACATTTAAAGATTTGTTTGAAAAATGGCTAGGCAGCAAAATAGTGGAACTTCCAATCAGGTGAAAATGATTGTGGCACAAAAAATGAAATTGATCTATCTAACTACTCCAGTGTTATGCTTGTTGATTGATTGGAAGAAGTATATGACTTCATTAATGCACAAACTGTCATGAAATCTAGAAGAGGTCAATCTATTGAACAAGACAACTAAGAGGGGGGGTGAATCAATTGTCACAAATTTAATCTTTTAATTTAATCACTGGAACTAATTTTTAACACTGCTTAAATGATTAATCATCAAATGCTAATACAAAAACTTAAATCCAGCACATAAACACAATAACTCTAGATTTATGTTGAAAACCCAATAAGGGAAAAACCACGGTGAGGATTAAATCACACTATAGAGAATATCAAAACTGATTACAAGAGGCTCACTTCCCAAGATACAAGGCTCTCTGCCAAAAGAAGGAATCACTATCCAATAGGGCTATCAACCCAAAGGGCTCATTTCCATAGAGATACAAAGAATACAAAGAAGACAATCTCAATGCAACAAAGGATCCACCACAATCACTCATAGACATGCATGAATGATAGAGTTCACCTTCTACTCACTGCATCTGGAAACTCAACATTTAGTCTTAGCATTGACCTGCCATACTAGCATCTCGCATCACACACACTCGCTAGATAGCATCAATGTTGAATCTATCTACTCTTTTTCTTTTCACTTAGATCTCTCTTCTTCACTCTTGTATATATTTCACCACTAACTCATTCCCTATTTATACTATAGATCTTCAACTTTTAAACATATCCAAATTCAGCTATCCAAATTCAAATTCAAATTAGGTCGGCACCCAAACATCCTAGGGTGGAATTAGTTCAAGAGTCATTGATGGAAACACATAATGTGAAAAACCATCAAAGACACCATACTAGCTCTTATTACACTTCTCAAGAATTTTCTTTTTATTTCTCCCCCTTAGTAAATAATCTCTTGTATTCTTCCTCTTTTTCTTCACATGCTTCCTCTCCTTTTTTTTCAAATGCTTCCTCTCATTTTTCACATGCTTCCTCTCCCCCTTTGACATCAATGGCAAAGGAAAAAGATATTTTACATTGATTTCTCCTTTGACATGAGAAAAATAGAATAATCATAATGACAACACCTGACACTACCTACTCCCCTTGAGAGGTAGCCACCAAAACATCAATCCAAAAGAAAGATAGATCCATAGATCCACCAGACTGATGCATCTTCATATGCATCTAGTTCAAGAAAGGAGGGGCAATGGCCCCTAACTTATCCTAGAGATACTCAAAAGTATCTTTAGGAAGAGCCTTCATGAAAATATCAGCAATTTGATCTTTCGTCAAGACATACTCAAGCTTTACTTCATTCTCCATGATCTTCTCTCTTAAGAAATGATACCTAATAGATATATGCTTCTTCCTCGAGTGCATCACCATTTTGTACTCTATCATTATCTACACATCAACCCAATCTACATTTGTATAGGCACTAAGTGTGAAAGTCGGTATCTTTAGGATACCACAACCCATAATCTGAAGTGCCATTCAAATATCTAAAAAATTATTTTAACAACAACAACATTTGTTTCCTTAGGATCTTCTTGAAATCTAGCCACAATATAGACATCATGCATAATATCTAATCTAGTAGTAGTCAAATATAATAGTCCACAAATCATAGATCTATACTTGCTCCAATCAGCCTTTGGTGAATCATCATCTTTACCCAATTTGCAACCAGACACCATAGGAGTACATAATGGTTTGGAACCATCCATCACAAACTTCTTCAACGTCTCTCTCCCACATGCTTAAGCTGTGAAATAAAAATTCCTTTCTCTATTTGAGGGTGTCTGCTTAAAGAAAGAATTTGTCTCCATTCCTTTAAATTATTTTTTGTATCTTTCGCAGCTTATCTTGCACATTTTCATCTCCTCCAAAGGATAATGTCATCAAAATACACAATGAAAATCAAGATTTTTGTCATTTCAATCTTAAAATATAGATTACTATGCATCGTGCCTTTATTTGAAACCTTGTTGAATCAAATACCTGTCTAACCTTGCATGCCAAGCTCTAGGATATTTCTTCAATCCATATAAAGCTTTCTTCAATCTTCACACCATATTTGGTTGATTTGACAACTAAAATCCTTTCGGTTGTTCCATGTAGACCTCTTCTTCTAGCCCACCATTCAAAAACGTTGACTTCACATCCATCTGATAAACCTTGAAATCTTTATGAGCAACAAATGCTAAGAACATCCTTATAGCTTCCAT
>VDFB02032724.1:0-31103 GCA_007258455.2 Sequoia sempervirens
TGAGAATATCTGCAACTTGATCTTCACCTTTACAATACAAAAGAGAAATTTGCTTATCTTCAATTTGCTCTCTAATGAAATGATGTTGAAGAGCAATGTGCTTGGTCCTTGCATGAAAAATTGGATTCTTTGCCAAAGCAATAGCACTTTGATTATCACAATATAAAGGAGTAGGATCCTTTGGAGGTAGACCCAAGTCTTCAAGTAATCTTCTTAACCATAATGCTTCTTTAGATGCATTTCTACAACCTTTATATTCAGCTTCTGTAGAACAAAGAGAAGTAGATTGTTGTTTCTTACTATTCCATGAGATTGCACCTGATCCAACAAAGAAACAATAACCACAAGTGGATCTCCCATCATTGGGATCACCCCCTAAATCTGAATCAGTATAACCCTTTAAAGAAAAATCACAATTTGCATCATAAAAAAGACCAAGATTAAGAGTACCTTTAACATATCTTAAAATTATTTTTGCAACTTTAAAATGAGTTTGTTGTGGTTTAGACATAAATATAGAAACCAATCCAACACTATAAGAAATAGCAGGTCTAGTAAGAGTTAGATAATTTAAACTTCCTACTAATTGCCTATATAAAGTAGGATCAACAAAAGGAGTTTCCATATCAACCATTAATTTAGTTCCTAATTCACAAGGAGTAGAAACACACTTTGCATCATTCATTTTAAATCTATCTAAGAGATCTTGAGCATATTTATGTTGAGAAATAAAAATACCTTTAGGTGTTTGCCAAATTTGCATACCCAAAAAATAATGTAATAGGCCTAAATCAGTCATTTGAAATTGTTGATTTAGTTGAGGCTTAACATCACTAATCAAATTGTTAGAACTAGAAGTGATAATTAAATCATCAACATATAAAATAATAATCACAATATCATCTTCACTATGCTTAATATATAAATTGGGATCATTTTTACTTCTAATGAAACCTTGAGATAGAAAGAAAGCATTGATTTTAGAATACCATTCTCTAGGAGATTGCTTTAAACCATATATTGATTTCTTCAATTTGCAAACAAGATTTTCATTACCTTCCTTAATGAAACCCAAAGGTTGAGACATATAAATTTCTTCATGTAAATCATCATTTAAAAAAGCACTTTTAACATCCATTTGATGAATAGGCCAATGCATATGAGAAGCTAAAGCAAGAACTAATTTAATGGTTGGCATCTTAGCTACTGGAGCAAATGTTTCATTATAATCTAATCCTTCAATTTGAGAAAATCCCCTAGCAACTAATCTAGCTTTAAACTTGCTAACTTCATTATTGGCATTAATCTTAGTTTTATACAACCATTTGCATGAAACAAGATTCTTACCTTGAGGTAATGGAACTAAATCCCAAGTATGATTAGCAATTAAAGTATCATATTCTTCTTGCATAGCCTTGTGCCAATGAGGTTGATCTTTAGCTTGTTCATAAGTTTGAGGATCATTTGAATTCATAATGTTAGACATCAAAGCATAATTACAATAATTTGCCTTTCTTCTTTTAGGTGGATTTTTAGCTAAATAATCCTCACTTTCTTGCAACAAATTTTTAAACCATTTTGGCATTCTTTTAGATGTAGGAGTATCATCACTAGAAGAAGAATCATGAGGAGAAATTTCAACATTTTCATCATCACTATCACTATTAGTAAGAGATGCATTAGGAGGGTTAAGAGGAGTTTCAACTTGAGGATTATCCTCCACAACAATAACTTTATTTTGAGAAGAATCAATATTATGCACTTTAGAACAATCATGTACACCATTTTCAGCAATGCATACATCTCTAGCAACTTTAACTTTGTTAGTAAGAGGATTATAAGCTCTATAAGCTTTAGAATGTTCATCATAACCAACAAAAATATGATAAGAAGATTTAGCATCTAATTTTTGCCTCTTTTGTTTAGGTTTGTGAACATAAGCAATTGAACCAAAAATCCTTAAATGCTTAAGATTGGGCTTCCTACCAGACCAAGCTTCTTCAGGAGTTATATTCTTTAAAGCTTTAGTAGGAGTCCTGTTAATAATGTAAGTAGCATGAAACATAGCTGCTGCCCAAAATTTATAAGACATATTTTTAGCATGTAACATACATCTAGCCATTTCAACAATAGTTCTATGCTTCCTTTCCGCTACACCATTTTGTTGAGGTGTATAGGGAATAGTTAGCTCATGCTTAATACCAAATGTTTTCAAATAACTATTAAAAGCATTGTTCACATATTCTTTTCCATTATCAGTTCTAAGAATTTTAAGTTTAAAACCAGATTGCCTTTCAACAAATTTATGAAATTCAGAAAATGTATCAAGAACTTGATCCTTACTATGAAGAAAATAGATCCAAGTTCTTCTAGAAAAATCATCAACAAAAGTAAGTGCATACCTTGATCCTTGGATGGAGTTATTCTCCATGGGTCCCAAAAGGTCACTATGAACTAGGTGCAACTTATGAGTTGCCCTCCATGATTGACCATGTGGAAAGGGCTCCCTATGCATCTTACCACTCATGCATCCTGTGCATACAATTTTAGATGGAACAATACTAGGCAATCCATCTACCATATTAAGCTTTTGCATTAAAGCAATATTGTTAGAATTTATATGACCAAGTCTTTCATGCCAAACATTGAAATCAATGGTAGATATTAAAGAGCATCTAGATTGAGAAAACTCATAAAATTTGAACAAATTATCATTGTCTAATTTAGCATTAGCAATGACCTTGTTTTGTTTTGGATCAATAACATAGCACATATCTTTGTAAAATTCTATTTTATAATCTTGACAAAGCTTAGCAACTGAAAGCAAGTTAGTCTTTAATTCAGGAACATATAAAACATCATGCAATTTACCATTAGGAACATTCACATCTCCAATTGCTTCTACTTTACAAGTATGATTATTAGCAAGTTGAAGAGGAACATTAGATATATCAGGTTGCATAGACTCAAAAACTTCTTTATGTGAAGTAACATGTTGAGATGCACCTGAATCAATAACCCATTCAAGAGGTTGAGAAACATTAGAACTACAAGTAAAAGCACGTCTAGATTGATTTGCATTATTTTGAAACTTATTATTATTAGGTTTATTTTGTTGTTGATTATTTTGCTTCATAGGCTTTTTCTCATTTTGCTTCTTAAAACAAGTATTTTGCCAATGACCATCCTTATTACAATAAGTGCAATGTGGTTTCTTAGAAGAGTTAAACTTTCTAGGATCATTGCCATTATTATAATGAGGTTTGGAATTATAATGTTGTTGTTTAGAATGAGGTTTAAAATTTTGCTTATGATTAGATAAGAAAGCATGTTCATTAGACTTAAGAGTACCAAACTGAATTAACTTAGCCTCTTCTTGTCTTAATAAATCACGAAAAATATCATAAGTTAATTGAGTAGCTAAAGAAGGAATAGCTAATTGAGCATGAATATTAGTAATGAATTGTTGAAATTGTCTAGGAAGACACTTTTTAAGAATAAGATGAATTAATCTAAGATTATCTAATTTAACTCCTAAACCATCCAATTGATTATTTAAAGCATCAAATTTCAATAAGAAATCATCCATAGATTTAAAATCAGAATACCTCAAATCTTCAAGTTGATCTTGAATTTGAATTTTTCTTGATTCATTTGTACTATCATAAATTGTTTTGAGTTTGTCCCATGCTTCATAGGCAGTTGTACATGTCCCAATGTGAACATAAAGTTCGGGTGACATGGAGATACCTATGAGGCCAAGGGCTTCTTCATTTTTGAGATTCCATTTTTCGATTTCATCTTTGGATGCAGACGAACCTGGTTTAGATTTAGGATCTGTAGCTACATCTAAAAGATGTTTAAACCGAAAAATAAAGCATATATGAGTTTTCCAAGAATGATAGTTAGAAGAATTCAACTTAATCTCTGGAATTAAAGTTGACATGATTGCAAATAAATTTAAGTGCACAAAAAACTATATTAAAATAACACTAATAGTTTACAACTTGAGAAAGAAAATAAAACTAATTAAGCTTAAAAGAAAAAAAAATTGTCCTCTTCTAGTAAATGTAAGGTTTTCAAAAAATAAACCCCCTTTAAGTTGAATTAAAAAATTAAAATTAAAAAAAACTTGTTTAATAATTAAATGCATTAATTTTACAAAATAATTAATCTAAAATTAAATAATTATAACATAAACAAGACTATATAATTAATAAAATTAATTATAAAAAAAATAAGATAAAATATAAACTTAAAATTATTACTATTAAATTATGAAATTAAATTTGAAAGAAGAATTTATTAAAAACTTTAAAAGAGTTTTACTTAAAAGTTTGAATGAAAGGTAAAGATTTCTTACTTTTTAAAAAAAAGCACGATAAATTTTTTTAAATAAAGTGAAATTTAAATAGGGTAAAAGATCGATATAAAATCTTTCATAAGAGAATTTTAAAGAAAGCACTTTAAAAAAGTACATGCACAGGCAAAAAGAAAAGTGCAGCACGAGTTTAGGAGCTTGGGGTTATTTTAAAAGAATGAATGCAGATTTACAACTAAATTAAAACTTGAAGATTTATCGGACGAGCATAAGGTTTGAAAGGAACGACATGCAGATGGGAAGGGCGACGCAGATGGGAAGGGTGATGCAAAAGGGTTGCGAGACAAAGGCAACCGAGATACGTAGGGGTGCAGGAGTGGCACGACGGTTGTGAAAGTCTATAGAGAAAGAAGGGCGACGACCTAAGCAAAGTGTTGAAGCCCTTAAAAAACTTTGTATTTTATTTTGGAGTAAAAGCCCTGTCAAAAAAAGGTTAGGGTTTAAGATTTTATGTATTTGAAATAAATATGAAAAAAAAAATAGAGATACTAAAAAAACTGAATTAAAATGAGGGTTTTGAAACCCTTAAAAAAGTAGGGTTTATTTAAAAATGATAGATTTAGCCTGATATTGCAAAAAAAAATCCAGATCTTTTTTTTGAAATAACCCTTTATTTGAGGGTTTCTAAAAATTGCATAAATTTAAACATGCATGCAAAATATATTGTACAGATTACATAAGAAATCCTGCATAAGGGTTAGAAAACTTTTGAATTGAATGAAAATAAGATAAACCCTATGGGTTTTCTTAAAAAAAAATTGCAAATAAATTTAAGAACAAATTATTTAAAATCTCAACAATAGGAAACTAAGATTCCTGCACAAAAAAGGTTATTTACAAAAACAACCAAGATTAGACACTTTGCTCTTCTTCTCCTCTTTGAGAGTGTCTCAATGAGTGTTAGAAAAACTGCAAACCTTCAACAAAAGTAGCTCACAAAAAAATTAGTAATACCAAGCTCTGATACCATGAAAGGAAATAGAAAAGAGCAATGGAAAGTACTAATAAAGAGCAAATGTTTGAAGGAAAGAGATTACCAAATAGATTGAAGTAGCCAAACCAAGCACCACCAAAGCAAGAGAGACACAAGAATTTATTAAGGGAAAAAACAAGAAAAAACCCCAATATTATGAATGGAGGCAAAATGCCTAAAGAATAATACAAAGAGAGAGAGCTTCACTTAGCTTGCATGAGTCTTGAAGAATGAGAGGAGAGGCACCCCAACAAGTAGAGGTGAGAATGAGGAGTTAGAATGTAACTCCCAACTCAATGAATGCCACCATTCATCTATGTGTGTGCAAAGTGTCACCTCTTAAGGAGGTGGTTACAAATATTCCTTAATAAAGGAATTAAAAAATAAGCCATCCTCACACATGTGTGAGATGGAAAAAAGACAAAAGACTTGTAGGGATTCCTTTGGAATATTCCTACAAGTTAATAAAAAATTACAATTAAAGAATAACCTTTACCAAGTAAAGATTAATCTTCTAACAGTTTTTTTGTTGGGGTTTGGACCTCAGACCTTCACTTGAAATTTTCACTTATTGAAAGTTTAGTTGTGTCTCATGTCTTGATCCCAAGGCCCGACCAACCCGCATTAATGCCTAACTGTTCGTATGCATGAACAAGTTTTTATTCCACCACTCCTTGGTTTCCATCCATTCTGTCATGTATAGTTTGATGAAGTGAACTAGAGCAACACCAAGAGTTAGGGTTTGAAGAGGAACTTTGATTTCTCACTGTGCTATCAGATTCTTGGTTGCATTTGGAGGTAGGGGTTTTTTCCCTACATTTTCCTTTGTTCTTGGTTTTCCTATGTTTTCTTTTGTTTTTTGTGTCGTGTTTTCTTTTTGGTTTTCTTGTTTTCTTTTCTTGTTTGTTCTTTCTTTGGTTGCCCTTGTTTCATTTTTGGGTTTTATGCGTTTTGGTTTTCCCTCACGTTTCTATTTTGTTTTCTATTCCCAAGATTTTCTATCCACCGTGGCCTAGTTTTCTAGGGTTCCATCATACCGCCAAGTCAAAAATGGGTTTCAATTGATAATTTTTTAAATTTCGACCGTTTTGAGTCAATAATCTTGATCCCAATCACAATCTAATCTCGAAGGAACAATTTAAGGATATTGTTACATCTATTTTTCCTTCCTTTATTGCTGACTATGTTAGTCTCGATTCTTGCATGTATTTTAGAATTCAGAATCTGAACTACACTTAGGTTCTTACCACTATTTGAGTCTAGCTCTTTCACTTACCTGATTCTGACTTCTGATGTTCTATCAGGATTAGGTATCCAATCGTCACCATATAATGCTAAAAGGTTTTTGACAAAGTACCACTCTGTGTCCCAATTTTGATCCCCACATTGCTATCGGGATCAGACATTGGACCAACACTAAACCTTTGACATATCGTTAAGTACCATGACTTGGTGTCAACCCAATTCCAACTTCCAACAAAATGTCGGGATCAGAACTCATAGCTAACCTATTTTCACTATGCATATTTAAGGTTTGGTTCATAACAAAGTCCCAACCCTAATTCCTGATATCTTATTGAGATCAAAACTTAGGAAGTTACCTACACTTGTTCCTCACTGAGTCTAGTTCCTAATCACGACCCGATTCTAAATTTTGATTCATCATTGGGATCAAAACTCAGAGAAAAACTTCATTGACTCCATTTGTTAACTACCACTACTTGGTGAAGGCTCGATCTTGATTCCCGAACACATTGTGGTATCAGACCACAAAATGACACTAAAATTGTTTATCACTATAGGTATAGGTGCCGAGTCAGGATCTGATCCCGACTTCCAACAGAGTTTTGTTTTATGCTTAGAATGGTCAGGTTGTTGGTTTTGTCCTGAACCCAAAACCTGAAGATGCTAAATTAACTTGTTGGATGGGAATTTATATTGAATGAATGGTAATATAATATGAATGTTTGTGTTAAAATACTCTTCACATGTCTTTTATTTTCCTGATAATTGTTGTTATTGCAAGATAATTAACAAATGTCTGATTTAGAGGAGGAAGTGCCCACTGAAGGAAAATCAAGGGGAACAAGGGCCAAGAGGTTAAAAATAGAACAAGTTCTTGTTACAATGAAGTATAAGTTCCAAGGGACCCCAGTACCATCTAAGTTCAGGTCTAATGTTATGAATATCACCGACACACTTGTGGGGCACATTGATTTGGACCAGTTTCATAAAGATACATTTTTAGAGGATGCTACCCCAAGGGCAGAGAGGATTGCAAAGTCTAGGTTAGCTCATGTAGCTAGATTTCCTATTGTTGTGCAGTGTCCCGAGTTCATCTTAACTGTTGCACAAACATACAATCCTACTCAAAGTAAATGCGTTGATTCACAAGAAAATGTAATAATTGATTTAACCCCAACAATTATTAGACTAGTTTTTGATCCTCCTCCTTATCCCATTCTCAAGATTATGACTGATGCTATGCACTTAAACTTTAGGGAAAAAATGTGGAGGGAAATAAAAAGGTAATTAATAAAAGGTGGCTTAAGACAAAAAATAAATCACTAAAGAAGTTACCAACTAACCCCAAGAGGTCTGACTTTTTTGAAGATATAGGGGACATGATCACATTGCTAGCCAGAGTATTTGGCAAAGAAAACTTTTGCATCTTTGAAGACTGGATGTTCCCATTCATTCAACTGATTCTAGAAGGGAAAAAATTTCTAGATTGGGGACAGATAGTCTATGATAATATTCATAACCAACTACTGAAAGTAACATAAACCAAGACATTTTATATGTCTTCATATGTCATATATTGTGTTGCAAGGATGTGACAGTTTCTCGGGTTAAATATTGAAGGGTCAATGGATGATGGCCTAGATCAAAAGAAGGCCTAGGAATATTATGACCAACTGGAGCTTAAGAAGGCGGAGAAACATTTTAAAAGAGTCAACGATGCATTCTTGTATGATATTATTAATTAGCTCACAGGTGATATTGGTTTTAAGTTAAGATGCCATGGAATTCATCCAAGATTGGGGATATTGGTTTATTCAATACGCCAAGTCCACTTATTTCAGATTGTTTGGTTATGATAGTCACCCTTTTAAATTTCCAAGATGTTGTGGTGACAAATGGATCTTGATGGAGTTCGCTCTTTAGGTTGTGGACGTGAATGTTAAGTTTTCTGCTCAACATAAGACTTGTTGCCATTCTTTCCCAATGCAATTGGGGTTTTATTCTTGTTCCTCTTCAACAGTAGCCAAAACAACAATAGAAGAATTTCAGTCCATTAATATCTAGCAACATACATCTAGGAAGTATTTTGATCCAAAGAGGAAAATGTATGGTTTGTATGATTCACATTTTCCTCATCATCAGCCACTTCTCAAAGAATTTTGGGCAACATGCAAGATCAGTTTGAAGTGAGGAAAAGGGGGTATGAAAGATTAACGATTCCCCATATGAAATATTTTGAAGTTAGAACAGATATACCAGAAGGAACTACTGATGATGGGATCACTCTTGATCCCTGATATGAAATGGATAAAGTGGCTACTAATGATTTAGAACCAATTAGTTGGATGGAAAAGGAGGAAACTAATATCCATAAGATATCACAGGTAGTGGTGGATAAAAGTGTGAAATGGATTGATCTCGATTTGAAGCAACCGAGGGTTAAGGATACAAGGAAGATGGGTTCTAGCAATGCACCTACTTCCTCCACTGAGACAAGACAATACAAAAGGTTGAAGAAGGGTGTTGCAGCAACAGAGATAGCTATGAAAGAGCCTACCCCAACAGAAGAAGAAATTTCATTAAAGCAGGTCAATGAAGCTTTGCAAAAAGCTAAGGTTACTTATGAGGCAGTTGTTGCTGGGGTTATTTCAGGACTAGGTGCCACACCTTTAGCTACTGTACATCCTGGGGAAGAAGTTACTGATACCTTTTGTTGTCCCTCTACAAACTGAGGATACTACTCCTACTGTTCCATCAACATCATGAACAACAGTTTTTTAAGAGGAGAGGCCCCCTATGATCAATGTAATAGATTCACCTATCTCCTTAGACTCTAAGAGAACACCATCTTAGGAAGGAGAAAGACCAGAATGGGAAGAATATCTTGAGAAGGTTGAGGAAGTACCTGGAGAAGAAGAAGCTAGGTTTGAGCTTGGGAGCCTATGGGGGTGGAGATGAAACTATTGAAGTTTTGACAGAAGAAGAGTAGAAAGAAATAATGGAAAGTGCTCAAAGATTAGCTACTAAACAGCTAGCTAAAGAAGAAGAACAAAGAAGGAAAGTTGAAGAGTTGGCCTGAGAAAAGGAAGTTGTTGAGGCACAGAGGAAGGCCGAAGAAGAAGCCATTGCATGGGAGTTAGAAAAAAAGGAGAAAGCTAAACAAGAAAAATATGCAGAGGAAGAACTCCATGCAAAAGAGTTGGAACAGAGGTTAAGAGATGAAGAGGAAGTTGCACAAAGGGAAGAAGAAATGAAAAAGATAGAAGAGATTAGAGCTCAAAATGAGAAAATAGAACAATAAAGGTTGCATAAGGAACAAGAGGAGCAATAAAAGGCTTCTTCTAAGCAAACCGTAGAGGTAATTTATTCTACACCTCCATCATTAACACCTCTCGATACTCAAAAGGTAACTACTCAGCCGACTGCTCCCACTTGGCTCAAGATAAATTTAGAAAAGAGACATTAAATTCAAGTTCATCCAATGACATGGGATGAAATGGCAACAGAGATAGACAAGGTGAAACCAAGGAAGAAACCTCATGTCATTGATTCTACAAAGTTGAATGATGATGGAGACTTGATAGCAGAAATTGCTACACCTATTTCCAACAAAGATGACAGGGAATTGCAGGATGAAGGTTATCAAATAAGCATTGTCAATCTAGGAAAACATACAAGAAATCAATAGATAAATCTGATTGATATTGTTGCCACCGCCACCAAATCACGGTTGATCAAGGATAAGCATGCTAAAGATGAGCCTAAGGCTCAAGTTGGAAAGATGAAGGATTTTCTAAAAGAGTTGATTACATCCACTCTCAAGTAGCCAACACCATCAGAGATCCTTGTTTTAATCAGCTGTAAGGAGGTGGATGGGCTGAATGAGATGAAAAATAAGGCCACCTGGTTTGACAATTGGCTTAGTGTTTTTCAGGTCTGACATGGATAAACATCTGAGAGAACGTTGTAAACACTATGTTGCAGGCCTTGCCTTGGTCAAAATGATAGAGAAGAATTTATATAGAAATGGTGGGATGAGGAAGACAAGCTCAGGCAATACTTGGGAAAGTTGAAGGTGATAGATAAAAGTTCCAGTGAAGAATTCGATTCAATCACAGATTTTGGGCGATGAGGATCCTGAGTATATTTCAAAGGCTATTAATGTGTCAGTTTTCAAAACCCAAAATTTCATTGAACAAAGAATAGCTATGCCCAAAGGCATCCATGAGATATGGGAACATGCAAACATATTTGAGGATATTGTTGCAAAACTCATTGATAAGACTTTACCTCTAGATCAAAGACTTGAATCATTAGGAGAAATAAAAGATGCTTGGGAGGTGTGACTTGATAAAATAATAAAAGGAGACACTGCTGAGTCAACACTCATAGATATGCTACTGGACATCATGTGTGACATGCGATGGGAAATCACAAACATCGACCAGCTGAGGGAAATTGTTGTTGTAGTGGAAAAGAAGTTTGAAGATTCAAAGTTTAAAGCCGACTGGGTCGATGGACCTGATGATGATACCCTGAAGCAGATCTTTTGGAATTATGATAAGTATCATGGAATTATTCATCAAGATGACAAGTAACGAAGAATATTCTATTTTTTGAGAAGGGTGGAGTCAAATGTGTCAACCAGTTTCAGGAACCTTTTTGGACAACAACACTTCCATGTCAGTTTTTGGGTAAGTGGACAACTCCAGATTTGTTTTGGTGAGTCAGAGATATAGCATGGTAATCAGCAGAAGACAAATTCAAAACACCGAGTCAAATTTTGGCTAAATAGACACAAGGCATACCTTTTTAGCTCCTATAGTTTTAGCAGAGAGAATACTTAGACTTAACTGGGCATCCCTATAATTGTGGATTTGGGCCCAAATTTGTGGATCTTGATTTTTGATAGGAGAGATTGATGTGAATTTTTTCTATAAATTAGGATTCTCTCCTCATTGTAAAGGTCAACTAATTGAAGTCAGATTGGCTACCTAGAGACTAGATATAGTTTTTAGTTTTACAACTTTATGCAAGATACTTGGAATTTTTACAGTTTTAATGCAAGTAGTTTTATTTCAGAAGTTGTTAAGTTTAACGATGATGTTGATAAACAATGGTTATTTGTATTCTAGTTCATTTTGCTACACATAAATGTTTCTTATTTGATGGAAATCAATAGAAGACTCTGAATTTAAAACCAATTATTGCATTATCTATGGATGATGTTTCTTGATGTTTGTTGATATGTTAATCCTAGTAATGAGCCTATGGGATTTTGTTATTGAAAAAGTAAAAAAAAGTGATGATGAATGGTTGTATGCTTTAAATATGCACTATGAATGGATGCAATGGTATGAATTATTTCATAAATTGTGTTGTTCTACAGTTTTAGTTGATTAGGAAAAGCGCTCATTATAAGGATTGCATGTCTGAATTGAAAGGAATCTATGTTCATACTTTGTTGTCCTAAGCCTTGATCGATATTGTTTTTATGTTTATTTAAACCCCCAAATGTTAAATTTCTTTGTACTATCCAATTTGTACTCATTTACCAGTAGGCTCCTTGAATATTATGGTTGCATGGACCACTGAATGATAAGAACACAGATGAGAACCAACTACAGAGACCTTGGAAGATAGCTGGTTTTAGATCTTTTTTCTTTTTTAGGAGAAATAGAGTATAAATATTCTATTTAACATTGCTATGTTACTTTTTACCATCAACAGGTAGGTCCTTGGATAATGTTTTGGTTTGGCACCCTTTGTGGGACAATGTGAATTCTCCTAGACTTGTTTGGTTGATTTTGATTTGATGAGGGTTTGCTTTGAAATTGGAATGAGGGACCTTGATTCGTGTTTTGAATTGTAGGCGTGGGACCTTGGTTTATATTTTGAAGTAAAGGTGTGGGACCTTGGTTTGTATTTTGAAAAAGAGGATTTGTGAAGGTCTTACCCATGTAATTTGATAAGCTACCAAATGTAAAAAAAAATCCTTGTGTTGTCACATGGGTTATCTTGTTTCCAAGTGTGGAGATATTAGGGATATGTGTGGTAGTTGTGGCCATGTGTGTTGTTGTCCCAAGTGGCAATGTAGTAAACATTTGTTGTGAAGATGGAATCCCTAATTCAAATGGATTTTGAGTATCTCCTTCCACAATTATGGAAACATCGAAGCCTTGAGGGAGTTTAGCACCTTTTTTGGCTAGTGCATAGAAGTATCTATTAGGATCAACACTGACAAGCTCATCAACCATGTGTAAAATCCTTGGATCTTGGTAAGCTCATTCAATTTCTTCGAGAGTCACTTTCTTGTTGAATTCGTCTAGACTTAGATTGTATAATGTGTTGGTTGGGTCTCATTGTGGTTTTTCTCTTCATGGAGTAGATTGATTTGAATTTGATCCAAAGTTGGTATCATGATGTGGAATAGAAAAGGGGTCATTTATAAAATCCATATCCTTTCTTTTAGTTTGTGACCTTGTTTCAACCATGTAAGACTTGCAAGTTGGAAGGTAATGCAAGGTGATATGAAGCTAAACTATGTTTTTGGGTTTTTTTGGATATAAAGATGCAAGGTGCTCATGCAAGGATAAATATGACCTTAAGACCAAAGGATGGGATTAAATGAAGCTAAATGAAGCTAGAGGATGTCAAATGGTACCAAAGGGAAATTAGTCTATGGTCAAAGCTAATGATAATTGAAGCTAGATGATACTAAATCAATGATAAAAGGTTATGGTGAAACTAAGTCTAAGATGAGGATGAGATATATTTTTGTGTTTTTGGGATATATAAGGGTGCAAAGTAAAGATGCAATCTAAATTGAAGATTAAGGAATGAGAGGATGACAATGATATGATCAAAGGATAAGGTGTGAAGCTAAATGATACTAGCAAGATGACACTAAGGATATGAACCTTAAATTTTAAGAAGGATGATAATCAAGCTATTGTAGGTCCAATATAACTAACCCAAATGTCATTGACCTTTGTGATGACCAAGATGATGGATTTGACAAAGTGATTCTAAACTAGGACACAAGTTTGAAACTCAAGTTTTGACCAAGATGACAATGAAAAAGGTTGGTAAATTAAAAGACGAAGGTCAATGAAAAATTGGATAGGAAACCATGGACTGTCCAAAGGCTTGATAGGTCTCCTATGTCTAAAATCTAAAAAGGTATATGCAACCTACGGTCTAGGATTAACTTATGCAAGGAAAAAGATGACGAGGGTAGCCTAGAATGTAATGCAATCCTAAATGAAAGTGATGGGATGGATAGGTGAAAATTTGTAAGTCTAAGGTTTGGAAGTCACAATCACTGTTAAGATGAATTGATTCAGTTTTGGAAAAATATTTCATGAATTCTTGGTAATCATGGAATTGTGACACTATTTTTCTCAAATGCATCATTTTAGACACGAGTTTCTAATGAGAAGTTGCAGTTCACTAAATTAGTTGCGGGTATGTTTTAAGCAATTATGTAGCATAATATTAGTTGCATTTTTCTGGTTAATAGTTACGACATAGTATTGCAGTTGTAAACCTATATCAAGCAGTTGTGGTTCATAGAGTGTTTGTTTTGCAATTTGATGATTTTTCAATGGATTTTTGACTGGTTTTGATGATATTTTTTGAGATAGAGTTTGGAAAACGCAAAAAAAAATCAACAAACACTTGTTTTGGTCTGATTTTAAGTGTGAAAATGTTTGATTTCAATGTGAATAAAAACACTCATAGACAATCCACAACCTAGGGTAGGAAAAGATACTACCCGTTGGATCCCTACTTGGATTGCTCCAAACACCTAAACAAAGCATATAGCTAGAGACCTTGGTGGCGCCGACTCCCCCTTACATGGAACGGGCTCACCAAGATCTCTTAACCCCTAAGATCCAAAAACCTTGAGGGATTTCCTGTCTCTACAATGAATGGTGGAATGTAGGGCGGCTTTAGAATGACCATTCTTGTGCCAGCAAGTAAAGGGTTCTTTTCCACTAAAACAATGGTTCTTAGTCTGTGTTTCAGGGAAATACCGGTGCCTATGCATGAGGCAAGATTAGCTCAATTAAGAGGCCTCCTAATCCCTTCCTAAGAAAGGATTTTGACATGTCACGTTGACACTAGGGGTGGCACTTGTCTGCATAATACATCCTCACCAAGTGATTGAAGACTTCCCCAATGATCACAACAATTTATGGACCGAAACAGTGCCACTTGGGCCATTCCCTCTTTCGAGGTAGGCCCTCTAAAGGGTAAAAAAAAGCAAGGGAGTACGTTGTTTTTGATCTCCCATATCGTACAAAGTGCAAGGAGAGAGCATACACAGTGCCTTTTCCTTACACTCACATGGGGTTCATTTTAAATCCAAATAGAAATATGTGGGTGGCTATACAAGATTCCAAAGAAATGCTTTTGATTCTCAAGATCACCAAGTGGGATGAGAGAAGAGCATACACATCCAATGACAAAATGTAAATCACAAGACACAGTAAACACTTGTTAATGTTAACCTTGCTTATGATATGAAACAAAACACTTAGGTTCTTTTTAAACTGATGACATGTAATGCAAGTTAATTTTAGAACCCATGAGTGAAGATATACATTTTTTGGTTCATTTTAACCTTCATGAATGTAATGCATGTTCATTTTAACCTTATGAGTGTGATGTAAGTTTCTAGTTGTTGTAAGCAAACAAACAAAATTAATTATCCTTAAAATAAATAATGATGAGCTCGATTTGTTTCTAAAGAAACAATTTTAAAACTCCTTAAGTCTAATGCCACATGCTGAAAAGAGATGATTAGCACACCAAAAACCTTATTCTAATGAAAACCCAAAAAGAAAATTGAAAGAAAACTAAAAATAGAAAAAGATATACGTAACCAAGAAGATGTGTAGTTCTAGTTCATAGGTGCATTACTATACTGTAGACCACTCTATATTAGTTGTGTCATCTTAGTTGCATCTCAGGAGCTTTCAGTTGCATCACGATTTCAAATTTGAATCTACCACCTTCAGATGTGTTACTGTGTGTCTCAATTGCATCGTTGTTTCGAATCTTGGATTCTTTCCTACAGTTGTGTCACAGTTTTTGTCAATTGCATCGTTTCTCCTTAGTTGCATTGATGCACGTCTCAATTATGACTCACAAACTTGTTACATGGTAAAAACAAAAAGAAAAAATGAGTTTTTTTCCAAAATCCATACGATTCACATTGGGTTCACCAATTTAAGATGAGTAAATCAAAATAGCATAGGATAAGTGACAACCACAACACTATCTAAGCTGAAATCCCAATCTAAAACAAGAGAAAATAATCAAATGAAAGGCTCAAAATCATTCAAATTGAAAACACTCCCCATATTGAAGTTGAATCACTACTCTTGTCTCTCCTCAAGATTCCTTTGCAAGTTACGCTCAGATCGTAGTATATGTGTGCTAATACCTGCAAAAAATGAGCATGAAAGTTGGAGATAAGTGGTTGTTAAATCAAAAATGGAGGAAGGATTCTTTTATATACAACCATTCGAATGGACGAACGAGATCGAGCTTCTAGAAAGATTCCAAGATCGACAATTGAGAGGACATGCAACACAAGGGAATGAGGGTTATGTAATGAATGGTCAAGATTGAGAAGAGACCAGAGTCAATCGACGACTGAGATTTGAAAATGAGATAGTGGAGGGAGATAATGGAGAAATTAAAAATTAAAAATCAATTAATTCATTAGAAGGAATCTTTGACTAAGTGGAGGCATAAATAATTTATTTAAATTATTTATTTGAGGAAAAAGAAATTGGGCATTTAATTAAAATGATTTATGCAACCATTTTAATTAAATAAATAATTATTCAATTATTGAAGAAAAGGAGGTTAGCGACACAATTAAATTTATTTAATTGATCGTAGTAGAATAAAGGTCAAGAGATGAATTATTTAAATAATTAAAATTATTTAATTAATAGAGGAACATGATCAAAGATAATTAAATAATTATAATTATTTAATTATGTCGGGAAGAAGACCATGACAATGGAAAAATGACGCTTGCAAAATAAGAAATTTTTCAATGTCTACAGTAACATCTCATTTAAGCATGAGAAAATGTTATAATTCAGCTCGACATACATTCACACATAGAATGGAGTTTAAAATTGATTTTGAATGTACTTTCTATGAAAGATCTAGGAAACTGTAACAAGCATGACCAGTGCCTTATCCTAGGGTGGAGAATTCTAAACCATGTAATTGAAAACATCTAACAACATTATTCCAGTCATAACAAAGCCTATCAATGGTGTTTTACACCGTTAGTACCAAAAACTTAACCAACAATACTTAATGATCCATGCATACATTCACATAAATCTTCATTCATGTTAATACAGATTTAACTCATTCTTTGAACAAGCGTAATAACTATGAATAAACATTCAAGGAAAGAAAAGAAGATGAATAGAATTAATATTTGATTGCTTTATATTCAAAATCTATGCAAATTTTACAATGGAGAACACTCGCTTTGAATATTTTCCCATTTATATTCCAAAATATGACAAAACTGTTATCATATTCACCATTACAAGACTCGAAAGACTCTTAAGACCTAAAATAGACTCATATTCTATTATCAAGACCTAATTACAAAACTTCTCTGAGATTAATCCGCTAACAACCACGTACAATTGGGCTTGAATTCCCTTTTATAAGAACAAAGAAGAAAAGCAAGATTTGGGCCAAATTGTACACATGTCATGTTTCCATTTGACATTCACCTTTACATTTGAAAGTAGATACATTTTCCAAAGCCTGAGGGGAAAAACTCATGTAAGAAAAAAATTCATTTCATTTGTTGATGGAGATACTTCCCACTCTAAAAAAGCTCCCTAGTCGATGAAGATACCCTTTCCATGAGCAACAATAATTTCCACATGCCCGCCAAGATTACAGAACTTAAAACATAAAAGCATTAAAAAGGAAAAGAATGGAACACATCTACATCAACAACATTTTCCATCAACTTCATAACCAAGGGGAGATCATTTTTAACCATACTTTATCTAAGGCTTAATCTGTAAACTTTCCAAGCCATGTATTATACTCCTCCTCGGTGGGTCATTGAGTATCCAATAGTTTTTGCACCTTAGCATTGTGTTGATTATATCTAGCATCAATCAACACCCTGGCCTCTTTAACAAATGTGTCCATGTTTACCTCGATCCCAATCATATCATCAACAACACTATTTAACATAGTATAATCAAGAAGGTCGATTGCTTCCTTAAAGTGTGGAAGAAAACCTCCCAACTCATCCTTCTATGTGTTGAAGTCCTTCAATTCTCTTTCATCATTCAATAGTTTAGGCATTCCATGCCCCTCCATATCTCTAAACATATTTAACTTATTTTGGACCTACACCCCCAATTTTCCATGAAATGTAGATATCTCGCTTAATAAGTCAATTTCCTTTATTAAATTAGGAATATGTGTAGGTTCCTTAGGTTCCTCCTTCATATTTGGTACCATCTCCTTCAAATCACCCACCCTAGCACTCCATTTACTCTAATAATTTTGAAAGGAACTTTGTACCTGAGTATACCTCTGGTGAGCTTCATGAATGTTCTTGTAAACATTCCAAACGTTATCAGACCTATGCACCAATCTAGAAACCCTGTGACTTAGAATATCATCAAAAATATTTATGGCCACCTTTGAGGTTTCTTCCTTAGCCTTCTTCATATTCTCTTTCTCCATCTGTAGCTCTTCTTTTAAATTCTCAATCCTTAATGATAAAGTCTCCCTATCCTTGAAGATAAATCAAAAGAGGAGGAAATTGGGGAAAGAAGGTTCTTCTGTGCTAAGCTTTGTTGGGTGAAAATTATGTAATCAACTTTTCGATATATTACACAACTTGGACTTCAGCCACAGCTATGTGAGATGTAAATCTCTCCTCTCGGAAAGGGGAGGCGCCCTTCTTACTACTGACAAAAGCGATAGTAAAACAAACAAGTAATTACAAAATGTACACAAAACTTACGAAGTGGGGGGGTGTGTTACATTCATCCTTCTCTCTTTTTTCAGAGAAGATGTTTGCAATGCTTCACTATTGGAAGTTCTCAATTCTTAATAACTTTAAACGATCAATTAGTAGTAATACCAATACCTCTATCTTGTCAAAGCAAAGCGTAGAGATACCAGAAGCAATTAACAATAAACTAGTAAACTAAAAGGGAAAGCTCATGAAGGCACAAAGTTGTTTCGTAGCTTTATCAATGGTGGATCTGTGAAAAGTGTATAGTTTGTCATGTTAGAAGCACAAAGTCTTCTTAGACACAGCAATTCCTCAAACAACATGAACAATTACAAGCGCAAAGTCTTGTAGATCATCCAACCAAATTATCAAAGAGCATGAACAATTACAAGCACAAAGTCTTGTAGATCATTCAACAATAGTTAACCAAAACACAAACATAAATCTAAGTAAAAGATGTAACACAAAGTTTACATAAATTACTTAGAGTCCTTCAGATTTCTCAAGCTAATCACTACCAAATAAGATCAATTCATAAAAGTATCAAATCCAACGCAAATTCTAGTTTGTAATCCTCTTCTTTATTGATCAAATTTCATTCACAAAGCATGAACACAAAGTTTCACAATTCTGCTTCAAAAAGGGCAGCACTTCGTTGCAAAATACTAAAGGATAAACTTTATAATAGAAATACTTCACATTATATAGAAAGAGGGATGAGCAAAAATAGGAATCTAATTGAGAAAATCAAGGAAAGTTAGGTGAGCGATTCAAGGAGATCTCACCTAACTTTGACCAAAGTCAAAGTGTAATTTGGTTTCAAAATATTACATCTTCGAACTTGGTGCAATTACAATTTACAAAAAGACATAAAATGTCAGGAAATATTTACAAGATGCATAAAGGAATGCACCAGAAATGTCTGACATTGGAGATCAGGAACCTTCTTCATGGTTCCTTGCTTGGGCGTGGAGTCTTCATACTTCTTCCTGGTCTCCGGTATGAACATATCATCTGGGACGACTGTGTAATCTACAAGGGTGTGAGCTCTTGTGATCGGCCTTCTGGAAAATGAATGGATTTTCTTGCACCCGCGAAGATGCGTCTTGAGATTATCAAGTGTTAGTCATATATCACAAATGATATGTATTGAGGATTTGGGAAAAAATTTCATCCTCAACTTGTTGCATAATGGCTTCTTTGTAGATCTGGGATAGTTCACTGGATCAGAAGATGTCACCTTTAGGATCACTTGATGAAATCTGGAGAGAAACTGCAAGGATGGTGAATCAATAGATGTTAGCAGAAAAAGTAGCATTGGGAAGCGTGAAGTGAGAAACGATGTTGAGAAAGCGTGAAACGAGCAACTAGGCATAGAAAATGATGTGGGAGTGAAGAAATGGGGTCCGGAATGGAAATAGAGCAATTTTGAAGAGACTAGGTTAAAAACTGCCAAAAGTGTAAAGGTGTTAAAATTCAACACCATTGCACAAAAAATGACTAAGTCTGGAAAAAGTGCAAAGGTTCGAAAAATAATGCCATAGTCAAAAATTGGCTAAGTCTGGAAGAAAAGTGTAAAGGTGCTAAAATTCAACACCGTTGCACAAAAAATGACTAAGTCTGAAAAAAGTGCAAAGGTGCGAAAAATAATGCCACAGTAAAAAATTGGCTAAGTCTGGCAACAATGTGTAAGAGCGCACTTTTTTAGCGCTTCTACATATTTTTGAAAAATCACTTTTTATGCAAGGTCGCTGATTTTTGGCGCCACTGCACTTTCAACACTTAGCCAAAAATTTGGATGAGTTAGAGTGCACTTTTTTGGCACAACTACATCTTTCACAATTTAACTAAGTATGATCAGTGAGACTTCATGAAGGGGCTCGTTTCGAAGGTCTTCGCGAGGCGAACATAGGGGGATGCTCAAACTGACTGTTTGAGGCTTTGGAATGCACTTTGAGGTGGATTGAAAATCACCTCGTTTTTGCGTGCTTGAACTTCACAAACCTAGGAAACATACAAGTTTCGTAGGGGGTTATTCGTGAATCGAGCACTGCTAGATTCTATGATAACAAGCTCGCAACAGTAGCAACCATTCTATTGTATTCATCCAACATCCTACTATATTTCTCCAACAACTTTTCACACCTTTTCTAAGAGATTTGGGTTGTGTCCACATTCAACATTGCAACATGCATTATCAATTATGTAGCTTGTGTAGGAGTAATTTCAGTGGGTTTTTTCACCACCATAACACCAATCACTTTCTCAACCAATTTAACAACTTCAGGCTTTTGAGTATTGGGTGCCATGGACCATATTGCAAGAGTATGCAATTTTGGGCTAAACCCTGAACCAAACACTTTATTTTCAAAGTGCTCCTCAGAAATGAAAGCACTAGGATCATTCCTTATTGCATCTAGTGCAATTGATGATGTGAGATCCCGCCCAGGAAAAAATAGAATACCACTTCCCTTAACCAAACTCCTTGCCTCTTCGGTTGTAATGGCAGCAATTTCCTTCATTATTTTATCTTCCTTCCACTAACTCATTTGATTGCAAAATCCGACGAAAATTTCTGATGAAATATGTATAATTTGATGTATCGTTGGGTGCATGTAAAATTTGATGTGTAATTTTCAATTTTTTAAAAGTTTATCCCCGACATTCGTCGAAATTTCGACGAACCTGGGTTTCATCAAAATTTTGACTAGTAGTTTCGTCAAAATTTCAACAAACATGAAAAATAAGAAAAAAATCAAATTGTGGCTGACATAAAGAAAAGTGAGTTCACTAATTTATTGCGACAATGTTTTGCTCTGCTTGAGACAGTTTGTGGAGAACTAAGGAAAATTTTCTTGGGAAAAATCAGAAAAAATTCAAAAAGATATCGCTAGGTTGAGGGTAGTAATTGTCTTTTTGCAAAATTCAATTGTGAAGTCAGATTTGTAGTTCCAGGTTTGAAAATCATATTTTAAAGCAACATCTCATCAGATTTCATTTTTAGAGGTTTAGGGTTTTGAGAATTTCATCTCTAGATTTTGTTGTGTGGAATCACCATAAGATCACAACCAAGGAATAGATTCTTGTGACTGTAATTATGTGATCCATAACTCTATTGGTCATGTGGCATAGTTGTGCTATAAAAAATACAGGATGCATTCATGTGTGACCCAATTTTAATGTGCCTATGTTGTGATAGAAATGGAGGCACTCATATAATGTAGTTAATTTAGGTTGTATAATGTAGGTGCCAATCATCATTGGGTGCATTCAGGTTGTCTCAAGTTTAACAGGTTACGATATAATTATAGCATGATCCAAGAGTGATTACCTCTTGCTGCAATAAAGAGCCTATAACTCTGGTTGATATGCAGAGTGGTTGTGTTATATCAATTATGTAGTGCATTCAAGCACAACCCATGTTTAATGGGCTATTCTAAAGAGTGATCAAGATTTTCTAAACCTTATGAATGTTACTTAAAAGTGTATAGCTTAAACTACAAACCAAGTTTGTTACATACTTGAATGCAATCTTGGGTTACCGCAAACTATAATAATGTGATCTGCTAATAACCATTATGGAAAGTATTAAAGCAAAACCCATGCTATATAGGATACATTTCCCTGATTAGGTTTACATACCTTAATGATCAAACACAAGCTTCCCACACACTCTAGGATACAATCCAAGATCATACCACAACTTTGTCAAGACAACTAATTTTCTGACCCAAGATTTAAGGTTGTTTTTTAATACCAACAGAAGCATTGGTAAGAGCATGATTAGGGTACAAACCCTAGGCCTCCGTAGAAACATAAACAATAACTCTAGCGGATTAGTGAGGTTGCAATACCGAAAATTGAGACATTGTAGCTAATAAAAAATCTTGTAATCTAAAGATTGTAGCCAATAACAAGCACACTATGTAGCTTAGTGACATTTGTAAATGAAATCTACGGTAAGAAGAATGACAGTCACTTGAGATGTGACAGTCAAAAAGAGGCTGAGCAGTGACAAGATAATAAAGCTCAAACCTTGCATAGTAAAGTGGAGATTTTAACAGTGAGTTTTTACCCCTTTGGTGACCTTAAGGGTTTTTCAAATGCTTTTGGTAGTGTTAGACAAGGCAAATGCAATCAGGGAATGACTGTCCAAATGAAATAACAGTGGTAATCATAGGTTCAATGTTTCTTCTTAGCCATTAATGTATAATGGAGGTAGTGGATTGCATGTTTGAGCAGTGTTTTGAGACTCATCAAAGATGGGAGAATAGTGCACTGTGAAGTAGTGTCAATAAAGTTGAAGGATCTTAAGATCTATAATACCATGAAAAAATGAGTCCCCTATAGTAAGTAGGCAGTCTATAGGGCATAGTTTGATTTTATAGAAGGATGCTCATGAAAGGAATCTTCAAGTGATAGTGAGTGAGCTGTTTGAGATTGCAGTTGAGGGTGCAATACCCAGTCTTAAAAGAAGTTAGCAAAGCAGTAAATGTGCAAGAAAATCAAATCGTACACAACAAAAAATTCATAATGTTATCTTGCATAATGCCTTGAGTTTGAAGACACAAATATCATTGTATCTTGATGAAAGTGGTGACCTTAATGGTCAATCACTGGCAACCATGACTTTAAAACATGCTATTGTGCTTATGGAGGCAACATTTTAAGCAAGGCAGTGAGTGGTGGTTTGGAACAATGGCAGGTATGAAGGCATACTATGCAGTCTAGCTTAAGATAACATTCTTAGAAGAGATTGAAGGTGGATTATGGAACTCAAGGGTTACCATGAAAAGGATTAAAGAAAAGACTAAGATCTATTTAAAAGCCACGGTCATGAAGATATTAAAGATGTCACATGCAAAACCCTAGTAGCTGGAGTAATGAATACAATGCCAAAGAGGATAGTGTGTTGGGGCAGATTTAGGAGATCTCCACATTATCTAATTATAGGGAAATACATCATTTATTTATTTTTAATTAAAAGAAATCATTCTAAACCCTATATAGGATACATTGATACTCTCAAAAGCCTAAAGAATTTGAGATTATGCAAATATATGTCAAGTAAATACCTAGATTACAAAAATAGTAGCGGGAACAATGTAATTTTTTGAGCATAGCAGTGAATGAGATAAGCAACAATGAATTTTATTCCTCCTTTCACGCACATCTCACCGTTCTCTGTCATTCTTTACTGAAACACTTCTCCATTTTGGCAGTCTATGCTTGAAAATAATGTTTTGACGAAGGTTTTAGATTATGTTTATTAAAATGAAAACTCCATTCTGGTGGGCTACGCCTGAAAATAAGATTTTGACAAAAGTTTTAGGGTATGTTTATTAAAGTTTTAGAGTATTTTGGTGGGCTATATTATTGATTCCTTAAATGATTTATTCAAATGGATTGTGACTAAATAAATGACTAACTATTTAGTCATTTTTATTTGTGTGACTAAATAATTTTTAATCAACAACCAAACTAGTAATTTATTTACTCATTTATAGCGAAGTTGCAAAAAATGAGCAAAATTTAGTCATTTTTAGTTGTGACTAAAACTTTTAGTCACCTAGTCATTTATTTGCCAAATTCTACTAGTGTGTGCTTCCTTGTGAGATTAGGGCTCTCTCAATGTTGAGGCCCCTAGGGATAAGTTTGTCATAAGAAGTGACACATTGCATCTTTAACTAAAAGGATAAATCCGTATTGACATTAGCAATGATGATTCCGACTTGTTGCTCCTTAGGAATGGGTCACTTGCTCTTACTAGCTCGCTACCTCCATCATTGTAGGAAGTTTGCGATCAAGTTCAATATTCTGATCTTAGGAGTCTAATGGTTGGAAATCATAGTAAGATTAGAATTTAATAAGTTTTAGAATTAGCATTTTAAAGTTTTTTTTGGGGTCATTAACTTCAGACTATCTTCTCTTTTATAGGGGTGGTTGCATGCCAAATTTTTCTGGTGTAAAATATCGGAATTATTAAATTTTGTTACCTGTCTATGAATAAAAATTATTGGAGTGTGAGTTTGATATTTTTTGAAGATTTAAATAGTCAAGCTTGGTAAAGAAAAATCATGTTAGATAATATTAGTCCAAAACAAAATGAAGAGACACTTGATAGATTGTGGGATAGATTGAAAAGAAAGGGTCATGGGAAATGTTATTGTCCTTGCAATAATTGCAAGGGATTAAAGAGGACTTTTAATCACAACAGCTGAGAAAAATTGTAGGCAGCATGGTCACGTTGAAGGGGGGCATGATTATCGTCCATTGGTAAGTTGTTCATTATATGTGTTTATATTGATTGAATTTATAAATTTTATATCGTTTTAACATTATATATATATATATATAATCACTTGATCATGATCATGGTTTATTTGTGTCTATCATTATTATAAAGGTGGGTGCCCTAGGGCACATGATATGGATTATCATAGCCTGGAAATGTGGTTTTGTAAGCCGGAGGAACATGGAGCTGTGAATATCAAAGATGAAGTTAATGATCCTATGGAAGAAGATGATCATGCGACCAAAAAACACAGTTGAAGATGATGGTACAAATACATTGATCCATGACACATTTAGTGGCAAAGCTGATCATGATGATCGAGATGACTTTGATGATGTTCATGATATACCTGTACTTGAGAAGGCATACGAGCCCCTTTATGAAGGCTCCTAAACAACTCTTTTCTCTGTTGTATTGTTGTTGTTGAACTTGAAGGTTATGAATGGTTTATCAAACATAGCAATCTCACGGATGTAAAGGTATGTCATATATGTCATCTTTTTTCATCTATTTTAATTGTTGTTAGTTCATCACTAGTAAATAAAGGATGAAATATGTACCATTAATATTCTTTATATTAACAAATTATTTTTTGTTGTAGATTGATTGGTGAATTTTTCTTACCACCATCAAATATTTTACCTCGCTCATACCGAGATTTATTTGGCATTATGAAAGATATCAGAATAGAGTATCAAGCAATAGATGCATGTCCCAATGATCATATTATATATCATAAAAAACATGAATTTGCAACAGAATGCCCAGAATGTCATCAGTAGATATCAAATAGATCAACTAACAAAAAATGTGCCTCACAAGGTTCTTCGTTATATTCCCATTATTCCACGTATGCAACGATTATTTAGGTGCGAAAGTTCAGTGCAATTTATGGATTACCATGCATGGAATAGAAGTGGAGATGACATTCTTTGAATGCCTACAGATGGTTCTACATTTAGGGACATGGAGGAAAAATGACCACACTTTAAAGAAGAACCTCGTAATCTTAGGCTTTCATTGGGAGTGGACGATGTTAATCCATTTGGAGAGCTGAGATCTATTTACTCGGTGTGGCCTATTTTTGTTATCAACAATAACATTCCTCCATGGATGCCAATAAAGAGGGAGCACATAATGTTGTCAATGATTGTTCTAGGTATTTGTTTACATCAATTTTATTTAACGTAGTAGCATCTCATTTGTCTTATTTGTTGCATAATGACTTATATTTTTTTCATTCAATAGTCATGTACATTAATTTATATATATTGCAGTAAAATGGTTATAATAATTATGTAATGTTTATGTTCATTCAACTAGGTAAGTACCAAGTTAAAGATATGAATGTATATATCGAGCCTCTTATCGACGAGTTACTAAAGTTATGGAATGGCATCACTATGTATGGCATCTCTAGACCAATAGGACAAAGAAAATTTCAATTCCATGCAATGCTTGTATGGGCAATTCATGATGCCCTAGGACTAACACATTTTTTTGGTATGTTATAACGTTCGATTGCACTTTAACAATATTTAATTTTATGAAGTAGATATCATGCATGTTTTTAAAATAATCTATTCATTATATATAATTATAAAAATTGACATATTTAATCCAATTATATGATCTTGCAGGTCTTCAAACAAAGGGAAAATTTGCATGTCCAATTTGTGGTCCAAAGATGAAATCTCGTCATTCAACAAGTTTAGGAAAGCGGTGTTTGATGAGTATAGGCACTTCCTCCATGAAATCAAGTATCAAAACTATGAAAACATGTTTTCAATGGGAAAGAAGAGACCTACATCAAAACCTGACACCTTGCCTATGGAATAATATAATTAATCGTCAAGGTTATACATTGGATCAAATTGTTTATCTATCATATATGATATGTTTTGAATTTATATTTTTATATTGTGTTGTGTTTACTCATCTTTGTAATTGACAATGATTATGCGTTGTTAATTTGTTTAACTTATATGCTTCATGAAGGTCCAAGGCATTAATGGTTGGCTTCCATAGGGACGAAAAATTATCGAGACAATTTAGTAGGTTGCCCTACTATGAGTAGCTACAAATTGTGCATTTTTTGATACAATGCATATCAAAAGAATATAATAAGCGTTATGGAAAATATTGGATGGAAGGCATGACAAAGAAAAAATTGTCAAAATTTGTAGTGACATTTGAAGCCAATCATGCAATGAAAAATGTCATTCAATTAAATAGCGATGGAGACCAAATTAATTATAAGTGCCCTTCCTTGGTTATTAACAGAGCAACAAAGCAATGCTATAAAAGAAGTCATACAAAAAATTTGATTTCCCACAGGATTTGCTGCGAACATAAACAATATAATAACAAAGAAAGGTGAATTTGGGTCAGGGATGAAAATGCATGATTGGCATACCTTCATTAAGGTAATTATTCTGGTATATTATATACACTTGTATAATGCATGTACTTTTCAGTGTATTGTGTTTACTACTTTTGGAAAAATAATGAAAAGATCATTTTATAATTGTTGCAGTACGTTCTACCTCTATCTCTCCCAGACAACTTTGACAACAATGTCAATCAAGTTATATATGATCTTGGAAAATACATGAGGTAAGTAGCGATATTTGTTCAATTCATTGTATACATCTTATAATTGCCATTTGTTTTACTTGAGATGTAATATACTGTATTTTTTTGTTAAATCTCATTAATATATTTGTGCCTTGAATCACTTGTAGATGGCTGTCATCTAAAGAAATCCATAAAGAAGATATAAATTATTGGAAGAGAAAAATTCCTTATCTAATTTTTGAAATGTAAAAGTGTCTACCTTCGACATTTTTCAATGCACAAGAACACTACCTCATACACCAAGTTGAGGAGATTGAATTGTGTGGACCTATACACATAAGGTCAATGTGGATGGTTGAGAGGCACTTGAAATTTTTGAAGGCTTTGGTTAGACAAAGAGCACATCCTGAGGGTTCTATGGTGGAGGGATATATGGTATACCAGACCATGGTGTACATTAGTGAATATCTTCCTAAGTTTGCAGCAAAGATCCATGTAGATCGCATTTGGGATCCCAACTCCATTAAAAAATTCGAAGGGGAGTACCTGATGAGGAAAGGTAGATTGAGGAAAGTGAGGTAATTATAAGATGTTCATGGAGATTAATTGGAATACATTTTACATATGGTTTTTATGTATATTTTACTTATTTAATTTTTAATCTTCAATATACATCAATTATAAATTAAGGTCGTATACTGTGGTATTTAACTAATTATACGTCGTTTGTGAATTTCAATTTTTTTTTATACAGTTGGTCAAGAGTGGGATGCACTACATTTTTACATTGCAAACAATCTTGATTGGATGATGGTATGGATTGAACGATGTCATCAATTTGGTCGTGCATTAACATGGAAAGGTGTGGCTTCATTGGTTAAAGAAGCTCATCGTAATGGAGATTCCAATGTTACACAAAGGGAAATTGATTTAGCATATGGTTTAAGAGATAAAAAAGGTACGTATAATTATATTAATCACCCATATCATTTAATTATTTTTAATTATATTGATGTATATATATGTTGAGATTGTTTTCTTTGCATACATTCAGCCAAGAATAAATATGTTTATCAACTAATGATATTACAATAATTTTTACATGTTTGACATATTGCATGTGAAACACCACAAGGCTATGTGGTGCAATGGTCGTAAATTTTGAATTAAAATGTTGGATGACATCAAGAAAACTTGTGATTCTTGTATAACTAGTCTTTCAGGTGACTAATGTTTCATCTAGACGTGACATACATCCAGAAGTCTTAGAAAAATGATACTATGAGATTTTGGATGATATACTTGAGTGTGACTTTAAGTCCTTCAGATTAATTTTTTTCATCGTCTTATGGTACAGGCTATGATTGAATGAAAATGATCCTAAGAGAACTGTTATTGAACATGATAATGAATTTACCATGGTTAATAGAAGGTCGATCGAGCGAGCTAGAAATGAGCCCTATGTTCTTCCAAGCCAATGTGAGCAGGTATTTTACTCAGAGGTTCCAGGTAAACCGGTTTGGTCATTTGTTGTTGAAAATGATCCAAGAGGAAGGATAGTAAAGTATAATGTGGTGGAAGAAGAAGATACCAAAGAAATAGAAGATGATGTAGATGATAATCAGGATCAACAGTTAGTTGATGATGTCCTTGATGAACATGTCGAAGAGGAGGAATTAGATCATGATGATGTAGGAGTTAATGTTCATGAAGATGATATCTGTGTGGATGATGACATTATCGAAACTGATATCGATGACGATGATGATGATATGACCAATCCTTACAATGTCAAATCTGGATCAGATGATACAGACAAAGAGTTGGATGAAGAAGAAGATCAATGACATTGAAATGTATGAGTTATACGATTATATTATCTATTTGATATTAATTTATTGATAGAATTATATTTGACTTATGTGGTTACATAATTAATTCATAATATTTTTAATTTTTATGCCATTACATAATTAATTTAATGATGTACTTTTTAATGTTTGAAAGGTCAAAAAATTAAAACATTTCAATAGTGATGTTAACAACTTTGAAATTAGTGTGTTTTATGTTTCATGTGATCATAAAAGATTAAAAAATCAGTTGTAGAGGTGCTTGTTTAGTGGTTGACGTGTAAAAGCCTTTAAAAGGCATAAAATGATCATTTTAATGGTTGTTGATGGTTGAGGATTTTAAATACAAGCTCTTGACATTCAAAAATCTATGTTTTTCTTCAAAATTTCTATATTTTTCCTGTTATGCAGCACTGTTCGGTCACATGCAGCCATATTTTGATGTGAAATAAATTCCAAGTCATGAAGATATGTGTTAGCTTTGATTTGAATTTGATTTGAGGGCTTAAGGCGTTGATTTGAGTTAGAAAGCTTTATTTCTTTGCATACAACCCGGTTACCCTGTTTTTGAGGGTTTTGTAGTCCAAACATGATATAAAGGGGCTCTTACACTTTTTGTGATTACTGTAGCTTGTTTAAGAAGCCCCATGGATACTATTGTAATTGTAGGATGCATGAATAGGGCGTAGGATGAGAAATAAAGAAGGTATAGTTGTTGTCCTCAAGAGTTTTGTGAAGAAAAGCATGTGAAATGAGAGGTACTTTCTGGCCCGATGTTTGTTTGCTCCTTCATTTTCTATAAGAATGATTTCAAGGCCAGAAGTATGGGTTAGCAAGTTAGATATTTTTTGGTCGAGTCTAGGTAGAGTTGTAGAAAATTGTAAGTTTGATGGTTTTAAGGAAAATGCAATTTAGGTTTTGAGTCATTCTATAGTAGGTTTTGAATTCATGGGGATTTGATGATTTATGACAGTACTTGTATTTGAATTGAAATGATTAATTCAAACTCATGTCTCTCCATTGTACATGCATATATGAATTTTGAATAAGATAATCAAGGGTTGTCTCGTTCATCTCACTCTTGTGGTGTGTGATTTTTTTTTTGGCTTTAATTCAAAGAATTAATTAAAATTCTTGAATGGGATTGTAGGTGGATATGTTCTGTATAAGGATTTGATAAGTAGTATTGGGTTAGATTACATGTTGATGAAATTGTAAAGCAATGTTCTCAAGGATCTTATATGTTATGTGTTAAATCTGTCATAAACCCTTAGATGTTTATGAATTTGACTCCCTCAATGGATATATGGCACTGATGTAAGTTGTACTAATTTGCATGGTTCAATATTTTGTTTGTCTTTACCTAGCGCTTGCTACAAATTGCAAATCAATGACTATTTTACACTGTGGAATGTGTTGTAGTTATCTCATGCTCCAAATAGTTGATATTACTGATGAACATCCAATTCTATTCAGTATTATGCTATTATGTTGAGCTATTAAATGATATTATCTTTTGTTGTTAATGTTGTTTACGATAATGGTGCAGAGGTTGTAAATGCATTAAGGTATCATGCTCTTGGGTCTTGTAGAGCCCAAAGTGTAGATCTTTAAAATCCTCATCAGATGGTCTAGGTCCTTCGAGATTCCCTTTATTAGAATTGAAAATTCCATAGGTAAATTAGAAGACCAACCTGGTTACAATAAAAACAACCAACAGGTAGAGGGGAGAGAGATAGAGG
>VDFB02032724.1:31656-102471 GCA_007258455.2 Sequoia sempervirens
GTGGAGGGGAGAGATATAAAGGGAGTAAGAGAAAGACCTAAGAGAGGGAGAAGGGTTAGGAGGGAGAGAATTGAGATAGAGTGAGTGAGAGAGAGAGAGAGAGAGAACTGAGAGGAGTGGTGCTAGGAGGGAGAGACTTGAGAGAGAGAGAGAGATAAAGGAAGGTTATGGCAGAGAGAGACCTAAGAGAGGGAGAGGGGTAGGATATTTAAGATACTTGAGAGAGAGAGAGAAAGGGAGGCAGTGGGAGAGAGAGTGGGAGAGGGAGGGTTAAGGGTAGAGGTGATGGTTTAAGGGTTTAAGGTTTAAGGGTTAAGGGCCTAGGGTTTCTGGTTAAGGTAGAGGGAAGAGAGAGAGAGAGGAGGAGTGAGTGAGAGAGAGAGAGACCCAAGAGAGGGAGGAAAGTGAGGAGACTTATAGAGAGAGAGGGGGAGTGAGAGGATAGAGGGAGACAGGGTTAAGGGTAGAGGGTAGAGGGTTTAAGGGTTTAGGGTTTAAGAGTTAAGGGTTTAAGGTTTATGGTTTAAGGGTAGAGGGGAGAGACATAGAGGGAGTGAGTGAGAGAGAGAGAGACCTGAGAGAGGGAGAATTGTGGGAAATTGCAAAGTTTTATTCTGTAAATTTATATTTTGTTTAGCTCTAGTCTGTCTAAGGTTTGAGATAGCAAGGAAGCCCTAGTTTACTCAAGATGGCACCGACAAAGCAACACTCTGTCCAGATTGATTATTTAATTAGAAACCTATATGATGACTTCCTAGATCAATTTCCCTTGTCAACCAATGATAGGAAGAAGGGATTGGTTTTGATGCGAGGAAAAACCCTAGGGGAGGGATTAGTGTATATTTGTTCCAACATAGCTTGATGGAGCTTCAATTTTTTCTCCTTGTGTTCCTTTCCTATCCTGTCTTATGTTACTGGTATTTTATGGTGTTGGGAAAATCCTAAGGTTGGGGTTTTGTCTTTTTCTTCATGTTAAACCCTATTGTTTATCTTACACCTTGGGTGGGATCTATTTTGCTGTTACTTTTGGATGGGTTTTAAAAACAACTTATGCCCCATCATTTCATCTAGGTTGGGTCCTCTTGGTCTTATTGTTTTAATTCCTTCACGTGATTTTATTTTTCCCTAAGTCTTGGATGGCCCCGTGCTTCATCATTTTAAAACAACTTATGTCGTTGTTTATCGTTTGCCTAGTGAGGTCCCCTCATTCTTTTAATAAATGTTTTATTTTGCAGGGGGAAAAATTTGCATGACCGTTGATCAATTATCATTTGATCTTAGCTACTCCCCGCCATCCCACGATGACCCCACCACACTGCTCTGGTTGATTGCGATATCACGGGCAAGTGCCACGTGTCTCATCTGGTGAAGCTGAAGGAACAATGAAATACTTTGGTAAATTAATTTGGCTTTAATACATTATGTAGCGGGTTACTAAAGTGTTTGTGAGATGCACATGTTTCAAATTAGCGGATATGTTATGATCTCGATGGTGAAGATGCTCGACGGTTAATGGAAAAGCTGGCGACTGTATTGAAAGAACAAGATTACTGATGATCAAGATCTACGGTTGCCCGCTATCACGTGATCGGAAGTTGCAAGGTCTTTAATGATCGCAATATCGCAGGTGAATGCCATGTGGATTTCCTGGGCAGCGTATGGTATGGCGGGCCCTTATGGCCATGTGGACGATTGTGTGAGTTGTTTTGAAGGCATTCATTCGATGATCTGATCAAAGTGAAGGATCAACGACTAATATTTAAATCTGCATCAAAAAATATTGGAGTCGTTCGTGTAGCACGCGAGCGAGCTTTAATGGCCGATGAGACACTTGCTGGAATGATTTGATCGAAATAAAAACAATTCTCTTGCTTTTATTGTATCATAAAGCATTCAAGTATCTTTGCGAAGCAGTCTCAAAGCGGAAGATGAAGTTAAGAATTGCTACAGCAAGAAGTTGGAGTTTCTGCAAACACAAAGCCGTGAGTTAATTTCTACGTCTCCTGGTTATTTTGAACCTAAATTTGGGAAAATTTGTTGTGTTCTTGTCGTAGGGCTTGTTGCTAAATGTTTTAGGGCTATAGGTTAACTGAATTGTGAGAAATTGCAGGGTTTTATTCTGTAATTTCATATTTCTAGTTAGTCCTAGTTGTTTAAAGTTTGAAATTGTAAAGAGGCCCTAGTTTATCTAAGATGGCACCACCAAAGCAACATTCTAGCCAAATTGATTATTTAAATAGGAACCTATATGATGACTTCCTGGATCAATTTCCCTTGTCAACAAATGATAGGAAGAAGGGATTGGTTTTGATGCGAGGAAAAATCCTAGGGGAAGGGTTAGTATATAATTGTTCCAATATAGCTGATGCTAGGGTTCCTCTCACAGGTTTGGAGATGTTCAGATTGTGGTATGGATAGAGGAATTTTCCTCACCCCTTTTTGAATGGATAGATGTATGATTTGGGGAAGCTAGTGGTGCCAAATGTGTTCCCTAATGTAGACTTGCTTAGGGCAGTTGTTGCATGATATGACCCTGTCACATGGGTAATAAGAGATAATGATGGAAGGGTTATGTTATGCATTAACAGAGAAGAATTCCAACAGGTTTTTGATTTGAGTGAGCCTAGTGTGTACTTGGTTCCAATCAATCTTGAGGAGATGAAGCAGGAATATGGGAAGTTGAAGTCACTTTTCAGAGCCAAGTTGCTCCCACCTCATTTGGCTAGGGCAGGAGGTTCAAGATTTCATATTAGCCCTAGTGACCAAGAACCTTTCAGATTAAATTGTTTTACAAATCATTTCTTGGCCACTTTTTATTCATTATGCCAGATTCTAGGTTTCAATCCTAGTACTGTGATGCCCATTGCTTACATGTTCATGGGGGTCCAAATACAACACCCTAACTTCTCTATAACTTATGATTTTGCTTCTTTCTTGGCTAAAAGGATACATGAAGGGCTGTCAAAGTTGCAGAAAAATGATACAGGCACTCAATTCTTTTGGTATTCTTTGTTAATGTATATGTTCTTGTTCAAGAATACTGACTTTTTCTCTGAGAAGATGGAATTAAGGAAATTAGTTGATGGAGAAAGATTTCCAGTAGAGATATGGGTTGCAGATTTATCTTGTAATAAGGAAAGCACCAGTTATGTGAAATTTGATAATTGTTTTGCTTCTAGATTGAGGGCCAGGCTGATGGTGAATGTACCCAAGATTCCTGAGGAATTGCATGATTTCCTCAGACCAAAGGGGAGGAGGCCAGAATTGAAAGTTTGCTATAACTGGGGTGACATTATTCCATACCCAGTTAACACTGTTTTGAGGGTGTACGGTTTTCAAGGGACCCCTCATATATTGCCATACAATGTGCCACCAAGAGTGGGGTTTGCAAAGGTTATGTGGCAAATTGGTTGTATCCATGAGGAAAACCTTACTGGGAAGGGTAAAGGAACTTTTTCCCAGATTATACAGTGGTATCAAATTTTGTATTTTCAAAAGAAGGTTGGGTGCATTTTGGAAATTTCTTTGAAGATTACCATTTGAGGTGTGGTCCAAAGGGGTAGCATGATCCTGAAGGTTTCTTTGCCCTTTTCAGACAAAGAATAAAAGGTGGTAAGTTTGTGTATGAGTTCAACTTTCCTAAGGATTTGATTAGAAATGAATTTGACCTAAATAGGTAGGAGTTGAACAAGGAGAAATGGATAGCTTATGATAAGCTATTGGATATTGTGCACAAAATGGATCCAAAGTATGATCCATTGTTGGAGTTCAGTCCACACCATAAGAAAATTGACTTTCTGATGGAAAACTTCAAAGAAATTATAGGCACCTTGAGGACCAAGAAGATAAACTTAGAATTGAGTCTGGGTGTACAGGGACAAGGTGCCAGGCCAATTGAGACAAGGCCAACATATCAACCTACAGAAAGGTGGCCCATTTACAGGAGGAAAAAGGATGACAATAGTGATGAGGAGGAAGTGGATAGAAAAGGAAAAAAAATAATGAAATTGCCTACACAGCCAGGTCCAAAATTCAAAATGTCTGGGGCAATTAAAATCATTGATTTGGAATCATCACTTGAGGATAGTCCCTCATCACCACCATCCGAGCCAAGCCCTAAGAGGCAAAGAACTGCTCAACCACAAGAGGATTTGATGGATGAAATTGTTGTTACTGATCATGATATGCAGATTGGTATGCCTTCCCCTCCTAGGCCAGCTGAGTTGGTTTTATCCGACTTGGATATGAAAGGTAAATATGTGCAAGATGCAAGGATGGAAGCATGTAAGGAGTTTCTAGATGATGATGCATTTGTAAAAACTCTTGTCTTCTTGCAATTGGTATGGAGGATGAAATTTGAAGAATACCAGGATAAGTGTAAGAAGAGAAGAGAATTGAGGCCTGACAGGTCAGACCAGGAGAATGATGATGAAGTGAAAGCTGAATTAATGGATGAATTCAAGAACATCACTCCTGAGGAAGGAAGAAAACTGGTAAGTCGGGCTGGTGTCTTGATTTTACCTGAATGAGACATTGCAGATGTTGTAGCTTTTAATTCTATTCTAAATTCCAAGCATCCCTTGCAAGACTCTGAAGAAAAGGTCAAGGCAGTGGTGCAAGATTCTGCCTTCAGTGAAGAATATGAGACCTTGGCAATTTGGGCATTGGCCCCTCAAGCGAAAAAGCCAAATATTACTAATATTAACCCAAATTTTAGAGGAGGGTTAATAATAAAGAAGGCTTCAGAGACCTCAACCACTAAGGCTACTAATTTAACTATAAATGTGGCCAAATTGGCCCAAAAGACTGCTGAAAGAGAGGAGGTTGAAAAGAAAAGCCTAATGGAGAAATATAATCTTTTAATTGAGGATTATAGTAAGATACAACAAAGGAATATTGAACTATAGACTAAGGTGGATAGGTTAAGGTACAAATAGATTGGGGAAACATCAAGTGCTCCAAGGATCAGTACATTTCCTTCTACATCAGGGCTAGTGCCTCCTGCTTCTCCTATTGTTTCCACACCAAGGTCTCCTAGTCAAAATCCTTCCCTCACCCCTTCTTTAGAACAAATTGATGAAGAGGTAGAATGCTTTGTTGATCCTACGAAGAAGCAACTAATGCACAAAATTGAAGAATTACAGGCATCATTGAAGGTAAGTGAGGAGGGATCCCTTTTAAAGCAAAAGGAGATTGTTACTACTGTCTTAAGGCATTTGAATGAGAAAGTTGATAATAGATTATCATCTATATATTCTTTATTATTAGATGTAATAAAGAATATTGATAGGGATCATGAGGTAGTTATACCATTAATTGAAAATTGGATCCCTAGGGCCAGTGATTTAGATATAATGTATAAGGCCTCAAGGTTTGATATAAATAATAGGCCCCAATCATTAAGGCCTACTCAAGTGTTAGTTAAATCATTGCAAGGTTTTCAGACCTTACCATATGACTTGAGTGGGAAGATCAAAGAGTTGGTGAAGAATTTTGATGATTGGGTTAACACATTGTTACTTGACATAATTGATGAGCAGGGGAAGATCAGGTTACTCCAACAGTGGCAGGATCAGGAAAATGAGGTCATCAATGATCAAATTAAATTAATTTGTGATGACTCAGATTATGATTTGTTGGTGAGCTATATGGACAAAATCATTGGCACCAACTCATTTTTGGAATCTTTTGAAAGAGAGGCAAATCAGGTAGCAGTTAAATACACACCTTATAATGTCAAGGTGAATGAGGTAATTAATTTTGACTGGCCAACTGATGAGGAATATCAGAAATGGGTAAATAAGTATTTAAATGAGGAGGAGTAAAAGAGTGGGCTGCTAACGGTTGGAAAATCAGCGGTTGCAGTTACAACAGATTCCAATTTTGTTTTTGGTGGCAGTCTTTGTGCGGGATTCTTGAGGCTCTTTTCTTGTTGCATCAACCTTTCTCAGCAGGCACGATGAACAAGAATATTCTCCAGGGTGATGGCTATTGTAACGATTTTTGGAATATCACCAAGTGCTCCATTTGGTTGGTGACACGTCTACTTTCTGTCCTAATGCTTGTTTGCTCCTTCATTTTCTATAAGAAGGATTTCAAGGCTAGAAGTACGGGTTAGCAAGTTAGATAATTTTGGGTCGAGTCTAGGTGAAGTTGCAGAGCAAATTGTAAAGTTTGATGGTTTCAAGGGAAATGCAATTTAGGTTTTAAGTCATTCTGTAATAGGTTTTGAATTCATGGGGATTTAATGTTGTATAATAGTACTAACATTTGAGTTCAAATGATAAATTAAAACTCATGTCTCTCCATTATACATGCATATATAAATTTAGAATAAGATGACTAAGGGTTGTTTCATTCATCTCACTATTGTGGTGTGTATGATCCTTATTTTAGCTTTAATTCAAGGGATTAATTAAAATGCTTGAATGGGATTATAGGCGGATATGTTCTGTATAAGGATTTGATAAGTAGTATTGGGTTAGAATGCATATTGATAAGATTGTAATGCAATGTTATCAGGGATCTTATATGTTGTGTGTTAAATCTGTCATAAACCCTTAGATACTTATGAATTTGACTCCTACAATGGATATATGGCATTGATCTAAGTTGTGTTTATTTGTATGATTCAGTATTTTTTTTCCTTTACTTGGAGCTTGCTACAAATTGCAAATCAATGACTATCTTATACTGTGAAATGTGTTGTAGTTATCTCATGCTCCAAATAGTTGATAATATTGATGAACAACCAATTCTATTTGGTATTATCCTATTGTGTTGAGCTATTAAATGAGATCATCTATTGTATATTAATGTTGTTTATGATAATGGTGTAGAGGTTGTAAACACATTAAGGGATCACCCTCCCGGGTCTTGCAGAGCCCAAAGTGTAGGAGGATTTTAATGTCCTCGTCAGTTGGTCCAGGTCCTTCAAGCTGCCCTTGATTGGAATTGGAAATTCCATAGGTAGATTAGAAGACCAACCTGGTTACAGTAAAAACAACCAACACTACCCTTAACCCTTAACCCTCTATCTCTCTCCCACTCCCTCCCTCTCTCACTGAATCCCTCTATCTCTCTCCCCTCTACCCATAACCCTAAACCCTAAACTCTTTAACCCTTAAACCCTCTACCCTCTACCCTCTCTCTCTCAAGACTCTCCTCCTATCCCTCTCCCTCCTAGGTCTCTCTCTCTCACTCTCTCTCTATCTCTCTCCTCTAACCCTAAACTCCTTAAACTCCTAAACCTTAACCCTTAAACTCTAAACCCTTAAACCCTCTACCCTCTATCTCTCTCCCACTCCCTCCCTCCCTCCCTCTCTCTATCAAGTCTCACCCTCCTACCGCCTCTCCTTCTCTAAGGTCTCTCTCTCTCTCACTCCTATCTTTGTCCCCTCTACCCTTAACCATCTACCTTCTACCCTATACCCTCTCTCCCACTCCCTCCCTCTCTCTCTCAATGAATCCCTCTATCTCTCTCCCCTCTACCCATAACCCTAAACCCTAAATCCTTAACCCTTAAACCCCAAACCCTTAAACCCTCTACCTCCCTCTATCCTCTCTTATCTCTCTCCTCATCTCCCTCCCTCCCTCTACCCTAAACCCTAAACCTTTAAACCTTAAGTCTCACCCTCCTACCGCCTCTCCTTCTCTCAGGTCTCTCTCTCTCTCACTCCTAATACTTAATAGAATTAGCTGTTCATCAGTAATATCAACTATTTGGAGCATGAGATAACTACAACACATTCCACAGTGTAAAATAGTCATTGATTTGCAATTTGTAGCAAGCCCTAGGTAAAGAAAAACAAAATACTGAACCATACAAAATAGTACAACTTACATTAGTGCCATATATCCATTGAGGGAGTCAAATTTATAAACATCTAAGGGTTTCTGATAGATTTAACACATAACATATAAGATCCTTGAGAACATTGCTTTACAATTTCATCAACATGTATTCTAACCCAATACTACTTATCAAATACTTATACATAACATATCCACCTACAATCCCCATTTAAGATCTTTTGAATGCTTTATCATACCAAAAGTAGAAGCATAGTTGCTTTATTTTGATCAAACCATGGTAGTAGATGTCATGTCCTCCATTAAAGCTTACTCGCGCGCTGCACGAACGACTCTAATTGCATTTGATGCAGATTCAAATATTAGCCATCGATCCTTCACCTTGGTCAGATCATTGAACAAGACTGCCTTCAAAGCAAACTGACATAGTCTCCATCGTGGCAATAAGGGGCCCACCATACTACTTGTTGCCAAGGAGATCCACGTGGCACCCGCCTGTGATATCACAATCAATAAAGACCTCACAACTTTTGATCACACGATGGTGAGCAACCATGGATCTCAACCATCGGCAATCCTGTTCATTCAACATAGTCGCCAGCGTTGTTATTAACCATCAAGCACCTTTCTACTGAGATTATAACATCTTCATTGATTTAAAATACGTGCATCTTATAACTGCTTTAGTAACCCGCAACATAATGTATTAAAGAAACATCAAAGTATTTATCGTTCCTTTGGATTCACCGGATTAGACACTTGGTGCTCGCCTGTGATATCACGATCAACAAAGACAGTGTGGTGGGGTCATCGCAGGATGGCGGGGAATGATTGAGATCACACGACAATTGATCTAGGACCATGCAAACTTTTCCCTCTACAAAATAAAAACATTTATTAGGGGTGAGGGCCCAGTAGTCGTGCGGGGTCCAATAGTCACGCACTCAATCGTGATGATAATACCGAGTCTTACCACATATTTATACTATATATTGTAAATAAATAGTCAAATGTAAATAAAGAAAAAACCAGATGTTGATAAAAAATGGACCCATACTTGAACACATGAGAAACTCTAAATGTTATATGAAAAAAACATAAATACATTCATGAAGAAGTGAAATAATTATTTTTTTGTTTCAAATAAAATATCACAACTCTCCACTATAAGTATATCATTTTAAAAATAAAATGCTCATTTAATAAAATAAGACACTCATTTAAACAAGTATTATTATCATAGTGAAAAAATATTGTTCTTATGTGTACAACAATTGGGGTAGCAATGTACAAGCATTGGATAATTTTATATTAATAGTTTGTCCTATCACAAATATAAAAGGTGAGCACAATAAATAACATGTATTTTCCCATTAAATGTGAAGTATTTTCAAAAAGTTTAGTGTCAACTATTGGTCCATTTTTGTTCAATATAAGTTGTATTTTAAATCATTATGTGTTGTTTTTATAACAACAAATAGATTTTTTGTGTTCAACTATTAGTCCATATGTGTTGAATATAAAAGGTAGAGATATCAAAGATTTATGGTTATCAATAAATATTTGGTCCACTTAGGTTGTATATTAATTTTAATTTAAATAAAAATATGATATTCTACAAGCAAAAAATGATATTTTTTTGTTCAACTATTGGGGGTTCCATGATTAAGTTTTGGTCGAACCTTTAAAAAGTTAAATTTTAGACACTTCTCAAAAGATCTGCTGATGTGGTGAGTTGCATGATGAGTCGTGCCTCCAAACCTTAGTTATAGATAAATAAGAAAGTCTACATTTCAAAAAAAAAGAAGGTTCTATGATATTCTAGTCAATTGCTACATGCTGAGAAAGTTAGCCTGCACGACTATTGGGCCCTCTCCCCTAAAGGAATAAGGGGACATCACTAGGCCGACGACAAAAAATGACATAAGTTTTTAACGAGAGAACACAAGACCAACAAAAGACTTAGGAAAAATAAAGTCAGGCGAAGGAAATAAAACGATAAAACAAAAGGGGGCCCAACCTAGACGAAGCGATGGGGCTTAAGTCATTTTAAACCTTCCCAAAAAGTAACAGCCAAATAGATCCCATCCAAGGTGTAAGATGAACACTAGGGTTTCACATGAAGACGAAGGTAAAACCCCAACCTTAGGCTTTTCCCAAACACCATAGATGACCAGAGACACAAGGCAGGATAAAATAGAACATAGAGAACAAAACTTTGAAGTTCCATCACTACCCATAACCCTAAACCCTAAACCATTAACCCTTAACCCTTAAACCCCAAACCATTAAACCCCTCTCTCTCTCTCTCAAGTCCTCCCTCCTACCCTCTCCCTCTCTCAGTCTCTCTCTCTCTCTCTCACTCCCTCTATCTCTCTCCCCTCTACCCTAAACCCTTAACCCTTCTACCCCTAACCTCCTCTACCCCTATCTCTCTCTCACTCCCTCCCTTTCCCTCTCTCTCTCAAGTCTCACCCTCCTACCCCCTCCCTCTCTCTCTCACTCACTCTTATCTCCCTCCCCTCTACCCTTAACCCTCTACCTTCTACCCTCTACCATTAACACTCTACTTTTATCTCTCTCTCCCACTCCCTCCTCTCTCTCACTCAATCCCTCTATCTCTCTCCCCTCTACCGATAACCCTAAACCCTTAACCCTTAACCCTAAACCCTAAACCCTTAAACCCTCTACCCTCTACCCTTAACCCCCTCCTCTATCTCTCTCCCACTCCCTCTCTCTATCAAGTCTTTTCCCTCCTAGCACCACTCCCTCTCTCGGTCCCTCTCTCTCTCTCACTCACTTAGTCACCTATGACTCACTCACTCTATCTCTCTTCCTCTAGGTCTCTCTACCCCCTCTCCCTCTCTTAACTCACTCCCTCTATCTCTCTTCCCTCTACCCTTAACCCAAACCCCCCTCCCTCTCTCTCTCTCAAGTCTCTCTATCCTACCCCCTCTCCCTCTCTTAGGTCTCTCTTCACTCATTCACCCCTTCTCTCTCTCTTCCCTTAACCCTAAACCCTAAACCCTTAAACCCTCTACCCTCTACTCTTAACCCTCCCTTCCTTTATCTCTCTCTCTCTCTCAAGTCTCTCCCTCCTAGCACCACTCCCTCTCTCAGGTCTCTCTCTCTCTCACTCACTTACTCTATCTCAAGTCTCTCCCTCCTACCCCTTCTCCCTCTCTTAGGTCTTTCTCTCACTCACTCACTCCCTCTATCTCTCTCTCCTCCATCCTTAACCCTAAACCCTTAAACCATCTACCCTCTACCCTTAACCCTCCTATTAACTGTAAAATTTGAAAATTTTATAGTTGTCTCTACTCATGAAAATTTTCCAAAGATGCCCATATCATGAATATAAAATTGATGTATTTTTCTTTGTCGCCCATGTTCTAGTTAGTATTTACCATTTGGTCCCATAAAATTCACCTGAACCAAATCATTGTAATATATAAAGTCATATCGACATGAGATGATATAGGTCTTCCCGAACCATAAGTTATTTTATACTAACACATATTTTTTAGTGCATCGGCAAGAGGTCGTGAATGTCTTACCGATATAATTTTATATGAGGATTCATATCGGCATGTGCAGTTCGTAGTCTCAATGACAAAAGGATCCTATCGGCAAGACAACAGTCATCGGGGTGAGTCATATCGAGCACATATGTGTCTTACCGACCGAAGCACAAAGAACTATATCGGTCAGACTTGGGCCATCGGAGTGAAGTCCCGTAGCATCCATCCAGTCTTGCCAATAAAGAAAAGAAGGATTTGGTAGATATGAGTTCATGGAGTCCTGCCAACCCCCTATGTCACACCGACAGGATTGCATTTGTAAAGCCTTGGCGATATGTTTTGATCATCAGCGAGACTGGTTTCATCAGAGAGAGATATGAGAGTCATGCTGAGTGTTGTTCCATCGGAAAGAAAATAATTATGTCTCGGCGATCAGAAAATAGACCAAAGGAAATATCTCAGCCATATACGAAGTAAGTGGAGGAACATATGCCTGACTTACAAAGTCACAATGACATGTTTGCATCGATGAGAGTTATAGTGATATACTTGAGATTGAAGGGATAACTCTTAGGGAGACTCATAACGCCAGTGAAACTACGAGAAATCTTAGCGATATATAATCTATCGATAGCAAAGATACAAGTGAATCAAAATAACTCTCGGGGAGACTCGAAGTGTTAGGGAAACTACAAGGTGTCTTAGCAAATGTTTTAATGAACGTTGGTAGAAGCCCTAATAGAAGGATCGCCAAAGATTTGAAAATGTCTCACCAACAATATTACATGATGTGACAGTGAGAGTTTTGAAAAAAGACCTGCTACACTCGTGTTTTAGCTTAAACATTAATGGCACCACAAAGCATAAGTAACTTCATGAATTAAGGAAAATTCAATTGAAAACACTGTTGCGGAATTGATAGCGGAGAAAGTAGAAGGACGAATGAAGAACCAGGGCATTTTTCGACTCAAAAGTTTCAAGCAAAATATAGTAAGCTCTTTGCGCCTTAACTTTTGTAGTTTTGACTTCTACAATTTTTGAAGAATGGAAGCCACTAGTTCAGGAAAATTGAAGGGAGAAAACATGGGGAAAGTAGTCAGTCTAGAGGGAAAAAATAGAAAACTGAAATTGAGCCAGAGGGCACTAAGCGGAAGCTAAGCCAATATCTTATTAACCAATTAGCTGGCTCTGGACCTAAAGCTAGGTGATCTGCACAACTTAGGGTAGAAGTGGATAAACTAGATGACAAATGTAAGCTCATAGGAGATATTTGGACACCAATAAGAGGCTATGAAATTTTTAGTTTTCATTACTATCGGAGAAATCATTTTGAACCAGTATGTAATCCATGAAAGCTTAATCTGGAAAAGTTGGTCTACCCTAATGTATTTGTCAATGTTGAATTGGTGAGATTGTTGGCCGCTCATTATAATTCAAAACTCAAAGCCATCTATGACCCATCCGGGAAACCATTGATACATATATCAGAAGATGCAATAGGTGAGGTTTTCAAATTGGAAGGGGTTTGCAATGAGAAAATCATATGTGAAGAATTAGAAAGGGAATTCGGGAGGATGGGCACAAATTATAAAGGTTGGAGGTTGCCACTGCACAGAATTAGATAGGGCGGAAAACTAGTTCCACTAGAGGATAGTGATGGACCCCCCTTCCATGTTGATCTTTTGGAACCCTATATGAAGTATAATTATTTCTCGTTAGGCCAAGTATTGGGAATGGAAGTCCTATAATATATGTCAATCATGCCTATGATAATTTCAACAGATATTCAGTATCATAACTCTAGACCTTTTGATTATACCGCATACATTTTTAAGGGGCTTGATTCTGGGTTGATGGTAGTGAAAATTGGAGCCTCTATCTTACATCTTAGGAATTATTTATTGTTGATGCACATAGTGTTGTATTTTGGATAGGAGTTAGGGTTGTGGCCTCAGGAGATGAGAATTTCCCAATTTGATAAGGTATGTCATTACCTGTTCAATTATGGACTACTGTTTGGGATAGTAGGTTTGATAATTCTTGTTTCATACACTTTGAGGAGTATTTTGTAAAACCATTGTACAAATTCTATAATCATCCATGTGCTTATTCTCTATCTGATGAGATAAAGATGTTTCTCAGGCCTAAGGACTTCAATGGGCCAATTAATCACAATTGGGGGGATTGGTATTGTTTTGATGATGCTACCATGATTAGGGTTTACGGATTTGAAGATGCCCCATTCATTTTGCCTAAAACAGTCCCGGACAGGATTGCATACTTGGAAATTGTTAGGCAGATGGACTTTTCCAGTGTTATGAATTTGAACTCCTTTGGAAAACAGGCTTTCATTCCCAGTACGTTGTGCTTCGGTGATTTTACTATATTGGCAAAGGAAGGGTACAATTTGATTCTTGATAAGCTACTGCAATACAACATGAAAAGAGGACCACCTAGAAATAATTTTGATCCAGAAGAGTATATCAATTATGCTAGACAAAAGATAAACTTTGGAGGATATCAACATGTACCCCATTAGTTTGATGATATGATCAGGAACCTGGAAGCTGAAGAAGCAAAAATGGTGGTAGAAAAATATAATCAAGGGTTGCAAGATACAGAGCTGTTATCTTCTGGGGAAGATGCATATGAGGGTAATGTGCCACAGGGTCAATCCAATAAGATGTCAAGATTGAGAAATCAAGACTACACCCGCCCTGCCAGGGAATTAAATGTGGAAGATAATATAGATACAAATGCAAGGCACGTGGAGTATAAGTCATTTGTATCAGATAATGAATTTATAAATTCTCCAGAATTTAAAGCATTCTTGAATAAACAAAAAGGAAAAGAGATAAGAGAAATGGTTGATAATGTTACACCAAGTAATGAGGAACAACTATTGAAGGACCTAAAGATGAGTGTGGACAAAGAGATGGCGGGTATGACCCCTGAGAAGGGAAGGATAATGTTAGAAAATGTTGGTGTTATGATCTTTCCAGGGTTGGATCTCAATTATGCATTAGTCTTTGATAGTTTTTTGAAGGACAACAATGCTACACACAAGCTCAGCTCGGATAAGAAGACAAAAGTATATCCAGGGTCAAAATACAATCCAAATGAAGGGTCATTGATGATTTGGGCCTTGTATCCACCTCACATGAAATCAATTGTCATTGATACTGAGAAATCATTCGAGCATGTTATGAATCTAAAGGTTGGGGAGGTTGATCCTGTGGCAACTATAGAGATTGGAATCAATGTAGAAAAATTGAACAAAGCTCAAATACAAATGTTAATCAAGGAAAGAGAAATGTACAAAATGAATAATGAGAGGATGTTGAGAGAAAATGACCGCCTGAAAGATTTGTTAGGAGTTACAATGAAGTCAACCAAGCTGCTCACTCATGGTGAAAGTTCACAAGCAAAAGATCATTGGGAAGGATCAAGTGCATATTCTCAAGGGAAATATGATGCACTTGTAGCAGTAATTAAGAAAAGACAAGACAGTCTAACAACTTGGTTGAATAAGCTCTGGGGAACACACTCACATAACTTTGTTGCATTGCGAGAACACGAAAGAATGGATGGTAGGATTCTAGAGAAGCTTCAAGAAATAAACCAGAGGGATGTTTATGATAATGTAGCAATTGAGGCTGCAAATTATCTTGTGAACAACCATAGAGACTTCTTTGAAGAATTGTGAGGGGATGCGCAAGGATTAATTGATGCCATGAACAAAAAGGGATTGACTGCATTCTTTGATGATAGAGGAAAATTAAAACAAATGACTAGGTGGAAAGGTGAAAGTGAATCAATATTGCAAGAAAATTTGAAGATAGCTATCGCGAAAGATACAACACTGGATGAAGCATGCAAATAGAATGAAAAGATGGTGAAAATGGAGATCGCGATCTGGAATGCATTGGGAGATGCAGATACGCATGAGCGTTAGGACTACTTGGACCACTTGTCAAAGATTCATTTGTGGCTTAACAGAGCCTAATTACTTCTTTTTAATTATTTGTTGTTTTAACATAAGACATTTTTGTAAGGACATGTCCTTTCAAGCAGTTGATGTATAAATATCCATTTTTGGTAGCAAATAGCGAATATCAAATAAGAGAAAGATACAGTAGATTATAATGTTTTGCAATTATGAGACTATGATGTATGTTTGAAACTATGGAGATATCAATGAAAATAATTTAATGTGGTGGTGTATTTTTGGTATCAGTTGTTTGTTGTGTTAATTGAAAGTATTATTGAAGTTGTCTCCAAGGTTGATGTTTTCTAGTTATTTAAATTGATATAACAAGCTTATATTTAGTTTATCGGTGCACATTTGTTGTATCTATATGGTTGATTAATAGGTTCTTTCAAGAAAATATTAAATCCTTTTAATTAGTTGATCATAGTAATTAGGGAATCTCATTTGGATCATTAAGAAGAACTTGGTAATCATATTCTTACATGTTTGTACAAGTTATAAACTCAAATTTATTTGCCAAACAATTAGAGTATCTTCCAAAAAGAAGTTACTCAATTTAGATTTCTCATTTGACTCCGCATACCCAATATGGCACTAGTCTATACATTTTCACCATTTAGGTTTCACTCATTTTTACATCTGTTAAATTGAACATATTAATTTTTAGCCTTGATATTGCTATACAATATATACCAAAATAAAATTCATTTATCCACTCTCATTTTCCATTGTGAATGAATTATTTTAGGAAATAAACACAAACCAAGTCTGCCTCATTCATATAAGTATACTTGTTGTGCAGTTTTTCGCACACACGCCCCGCTGTAGACAGGGACCCTCTTTCGCTTCGGTTTTGGTGTTCTGGCCCTTTCTTTTTGGGGTTTTGTCTTACTTAGGCACGCGCTTAATTTTTTTATTTTGAATGCCCAAGTGTTTCTAGGTTATTCATTGAAAATCTTAAGTTCTGATTGAATTTCGGGCTTTTGCCCTAATCCGGGATTTTCTGCCCTGGTCCGATTTTCCCAGATCTTGCTTGGATTCCGGTTGAACCTTGTTGCTCGGGACTTTTGGGTCTTTGCGGATTTCCGCGTGGGCCGGATTTTCCAGGATTCTGCCCTATTATTGGATTCTTGAAATCCTTCTCTGGTTGTCCTATCGACTGCATTAATGGCTCCGTGCATGGTCAAAGAAGTGTATTTAACTTGGTTTTCAGGTCTTTTATGCCATCCTGCTTCTTATTTTCCCTTGTTGTGATCTGAAGTGCTTTCATGTGAGTATTTGGTTGAAATTTTGGGGTGTTCGGCTTTGATTTGATTGATTTGGTGGTGGTTTCTTGTGCGCTCTCACCTCTGTTCTTTGTGGGCACCGCTGGGCTTTGCATTTACTACTTCTGAGGTCAATTCCCGCTTTGTAATGGTATGTCTCTGATTGCCCAACCTTTGATTGAGAATTATGAATGTCACATTGGTATTGTGAGTGCTTGTGGGATTTGAATTCCTATGTATTTGTTTTGCGTCATTTGTCATCCCTTGGGTAAGTCTTGAACTCACTTGTCTATTCGCATTTTGATGAATCTTGCCTAAGAGTAGTTAGCTAACCCTAGTAGCGACTTAGCAATTGAAACAACTAAATTATGAGCTTGTCTATGTGCTAATGGCGGATGAATAGGGTTTGGGCCTAGGGCAGTGCCATGTCTAGTTATTTCATTTTATGGTTGGCCTAGAATACAAAGAAAGTTCATGAGAGGTCCGTCCTTGACTTGCCCTAAGTTAAACTTGTCGAAATCCATAGTTGGTTCAGTGTCTGGATGAAATCGGGACTCTCCGTCCCTTCCAGATTCCCTTCACTGTGACCATTCGAGATTGCTAAGATATCATATCGACTACCTTGAGGTTCGCCGAAATGGTCCTCCTAGGTTCATGTTAGATTTCCGTGACACTATCGCTTTTACACCAATGAAATCCTTCATGCATATCAATCGGCAAGACCTTTCACTTTTGCCGAGACCTCACCCTGCGAGGAGATGTCTCATCAACATGCTCACTCATACTCGCTTTCGACAAGACAAGTCCAAGTCACCAAGAAGTCTTGGCGGGATCCAGTGGCTTAACCGATTCCTTTGTGTCGCTGTGACATTAATGCTTCGGCAAGACCTTTCGCCGAACACCTTTGCTTTTGTCAAGATGTGTTCTTTCCGGTTGCCGTAACCCTTCGAGTTTGGGGAGATGTCACTCCGATCGCCCTGCGTTTCATCGAAAAGGCCTTCTTAGGTTTATATTTAATTGCTACGACCCTACAATTCTTTCACCGAAAGTCTCTCGGTCGGGGTGACTTCATAGTGTCGCCAAGATGTCATAGCGGGTCCCTAAAGTCTTGACGATCTTCCGCTCTGTCGCTGTGACTTTCGCTTTCGGCGAGACCTTTTACTGAGCATGTTCGCTTTCGCCGAAGTCTTTCTGTTAGGGAGACATCCATCTTTTTGCTGAGACCTTACCACGAGATTCCAACTCTCGCCAATAATTTCACGAAATTCGTGACTACCGACGTTCGCCGACGTTGTAGCGAAGCCTTCTTCTCTTGGCGAGCCCAGGTTTTTCGTTGAGACCTTTGGCCGAATCAAAAACAAGCCCTAGTCAGCAGGACACAAATTCACCAGTACTTCATATCGATAAACTGTTGTCTAGACAAAGTGATTAATTAAACTTTGAAAGTCGGTGAAACATGGCCGATTCGTAATGACTTTATACTGAGAACATCTCTCATCAATGTGACTTTCATGTCTGCTTTCAGTGTGACCTCTTTTTGAATAAAATTTGTTCGGCCGAAGTATACTCATTTGCTTCGCTGAGGGTTTCCTCCGGTCGCCAGGATGTTTCACCAAATCCCCTGACTCTTAGCGAAGCCTATCTTGGTGATTTCCTTTGGCGAGACTCCCAAATGTCGCCGAGACTTCTCCATGAAATCTTAACTCATGTCGAAATCCTTCGTTCTGGGAATCTCTATTGGTCTGGAACTTTGCCTTGACCGCGAATGTCCGCCAGTACCGGATTTCTCTGAAATCCGTCGTTGCCTTGATTTTCCGAGGACTCCCATCTGACTCATTTTTTTTGCGAAAATACGTCCCTCACGGATTTCCCTGAAGTTTGGTAAAATGTAAAGGAACATGAAATAATTGAATCCGTTTACAATTGGTGATGCATTTGATGATTATTTCATGTCATATTTGAATCTCTTAGGTGATTTATTGATTAAAAATGATCAGATTTGATGATTAAGTAGGTGTTTCTTAGGTTTTTCGCTGGAATCCGATCGGTCTGGAATTTCCCAAATTCCTCTCTAGCTCAGATTCTGCGGATGGTCTTGAAACCAGAAATTTGCTGTGGCGATTTTATATGAATTTTAATGACACCTTGACTATGAGAGATGCATTCCAGTGGTGTTTTGATGGATTAACATTGCTCTCCTATGGTTTTTACTATGATTTTCATGTTGAGTGTAGGTTGAATCAAGCAAAACGGCAGCTGGTTCCTCGTTGTCTGATGCCGAGAGGATTAAGCTAGACATCAAGAGCAAGGTTCCTGAAAGCAAGATTACTTCTGTCTAGTCAAAAGTCACTAATACCAACGTTGGCCTCTGGGACTATGAGGAGTTTAAAGCAAGAATGGCATCCAAGGATCTTCCTTTGGTGACTAGAAGAATGATGAAATTTGGCTTGTCCCATGTAGTCGGTTTCCCTTCTACAGTGCAATGCTATGAGTTGGTCCTTGAGTGCACCAGGCACTATGATCAGGATACACAGAGGATTATTGGGCCTCAAGGGAGAGTTGTTGCCAATCTCAACCCGGTCTCCATTGCCCAAACCTTCGACATGCTAGATAGGTCTCATGTGGTGGGATTCACCATTGAGGCAGCCCAGGAATTCTACGATGACCAAACTGTGAAGTCACAGTAGCTAATCAATTCCTGGCTAGAGAAGCCCAAGTCCCACTACTCCAAATTTCCTAAGCAGCCGTTTAGAGAAAAATTCAAGGAGTACTATGATGCCATCACCTTTCTGAACAAGGTGCTTGGATTGAGGAGTGCTAGTACATTTGAGAATTGGATGTGCCATGCAATTGTGAGGATGGAGAAGGAGAATATCAACTACCATTGGGCAGGGGTCATCAGTCAAGTAATTCATAAGCAGTTGTCCAATGTGTTGCAGACAAAGACCTTCACAATGACCTCATATCTGGTCTATGCACTAGCTAGATTCCTCCCCTACAAAGGATTGGACACAAAGGGAATTTTTGGACAGGATATCATTTATGAGGTTTACCCTCAGTTGTACTTAGGAAGCTCTGACTATAAGAGGGCAAATGATGCATTCACCATGCATATTACCAGAATGCTTCAGGAAGCAGAGCATGTTAGAATTTCAGATCAGGCCAAGGAGCATATCAAGAGGTATGGAGCATTGTTCATCCAGTTCCCAACCTTCTCTTACATCTGGATTGATGGCTATCAAAAGGCCCCGTACAGACTTCCAAGGTATCCCACTGGCCACATCATATTGTTGGAAGTCACCCGACAGATTTGTGATTTTGATACCATTGTCAAGAAGGACAAACATAAGACAGGATTTGGTGGGGATTTTCCCCTAAGGATTGGCACTGGAGAGGTATGTCCTTCCATTGGTTCTGCCCAAGCTTCAGAAGAAGAATTGAGTGGTCTTGGTTTGTCTCTCCACTCCAAGAGATCTAGATTTGACATCACAGGGGAGGCTCAAAAGAAGGCCAGTAGAGAGTACATCCATAAGGTAAAATTAGAGGACTATTGGGCCAACTGCAGTGATGAATACGAGGCCAGAAGGAAGAAATTATCCTAGCTTCCAGTTGATGCAATTCGTTTATATAATGTAAGAGTAATGCCTGATCAATTGGAGGATGATGGGTACTTAATTCAGGATCATGCCTATGAGGCAGTAAAAGATAGGCTGATTGGTGATATAGATTGGTCGGAAGAGGAGCAAACAGAATTGAAGCAACTGATGGATCCAGTTCTCAAAGTTACCAAGATGTGGCTCAAACACATGGTATGGGAGTTGGAGAACAAGGGAGTAAAATGCACGTATGACCTGATGGGGGACTTAGATTCCCATTCCACTTCTGAGGAGTCCACAGGGCAGCAGGATTCTAAAGGTAAAGGTAAACTAGACTCTCCTGTCAAAATTAAATCTAAAGGTGTTCAGGAGGAAGAAGTCCAGGGAGCAGAGAAACAGAGAAGGCCAAAAGCTAAGAGGAGAACAAGGACTAAGAAGTCTGAGCAGAGTCCTGAGGTTGATGCTCCTATGCCGAAGAGGAAAAGAATTGTCAAACTATCAGAGAAGGCCGCCTCCAAGGTTGGGGAAGAAGCTGCCCCACCAGTGATAAATCTTGAAAGCTCGGAGGAGAAGTCCAAAGTATATGGAAAGAAGTTTAGGACTCCCTCTCCCAGGGGTGGTGTGCCTAATGCTAACCTACCTCTGATGACTTCTCATGAGAAGCAGCATGATGACCTCCCTCCCACTCATAAAACCCAAAGTGAACCAGGTGAGACAAAGGAGATTGATGATCATCCAGATACAGGAGGGGAAGAATTTCATGAAGGGGAACTCCATAGTGCAGAGGCAGAAATTGAAAAGATAATGCAGTCCGCTATGGTTGCACATGTAGACTCTTCGATCAGAACTGAAGCAATTGAATCGCCTCCAAAGGAGGCAGAAGCAATGAGGGATCCATCACCTACACATGAAGAGGAGCATGTTGCAGAGGAAGAAAGTAAAACAAATGAGACTCCCGAGAGATAGAATTCGGCTGAGGAGGCACATGAAGATCAACAAGAAGAAATAGGGCAAAGTCAAGTGCAATTTGAGCCCACTGTTCCATGGTGGATGGACAAGGAAATAAAGAGAAAACAAGTTGTGGTAGAGGGCAGTCCACTGAATTGGGATGCACTGCTAGCCGTAATTGGAAAAGATAAAGGTAAGAAAAAGGCTAGAGTGATCTCGAAGGTAGAAAGGGATGAGGCACATATTAAGGTTGTTCACATCGCCACCCCTGCTCCAAACAAAGATAGAGACGACGTGGCTAGAAATGATTATAATATACAGACTTTTAATCTTAGGCCTACATCAGTTGAGTAGGGTATTGAGGACTATGAGGTCTCGAGTGCAGTTATGGTAGATCGATTGAGGAAAGAAACAAAGGCCAAGCAGGAGCTGAAGAGAGAAAATGAAAATCTCAGGAAGTGCTTGGAGGAGTTAATAAAGCCTTTGCAGTCCATCAATCCCTCCTCCTCTACTACTAATCCTCTACCTCGGGAGACCATAACTGAGCTTGAAAAGATGAAAGCTTCCACCCTTGCCACTGTGAATTCATTGATAGGAGTGCAAGAAAAGGGTGATGAGGCTATTAAGGAGATCCTGTCAACAGGGAAAGATGCTATTATGGAAACTGATTGGTTGAAACAAGTTTTGGAACAAGATAAGGAGGATACGAAACTCCTTCTGCAGAAAACTAGAACGCTAATGGAATACACCCGGGACAGATTGGTGAGTGACAGAATCCTTCCCTCTTCTAGAGCTACCGAACCTTGGGAGTGGTTCGAGGCACTGCAAATCAGGCAGAAGGTGTTTGAAAAGATTCACAAATGAGGGAAGCAAATTGATGACACCTTGACTGAGATTTACAATGGTTCCATTGCCTTCTTCGAAATCATGACGGGAAGAAGAAAGATCGCGCCCAAGTACTTGAGCTTGGAATAGTTGAGAGAATGGTGGCATGATGTGTATGCACCACTTGATGATGGTTTTGTTTCCGAGCACCAACTAGATGACGCAGCCACCTACCTTGCAGTTATTGATAAACATGTGGCATACAAGGTAGATTGGGATGGGTCAGTCGAACACTCAAGGGACAAGATTGCGTCTATGGAGAGGCGACTTAGGGTTCTACCAGTACCACCTGTGGCCGACTTGGATGGAGCATTCATGAAGCTACATGAAGAGTCAGATCGACACGAGGATAATAGGGAAGAGAGCTAATGATAGGCTGCAGTGCGATTTGTGGTTCCCTATTATCTTCCCGCGCATCGTCTGAACTGCATTGCGGATCCTGGGCCGATGTTGACGTGACGCGCATTTAATTCCTATTTGACCCATTTCAAAGACTCTCCTGGCCAGGTTGTTGTGCTAAGTTATTGCTGCGAAACCGTTGCCTGGCCGACAAACTTCTGGGGATTTCTATATATTGGGCATGTCGCCTCATTTGTAAAGGGTTAGAAGAATTAGATAGTTGGAAATAGTTAGGAGGTTAGAACTTGTAATCAGAATATAGAAGTAGAGTAAGTTAGCAGGTAGTTTCCATCAAGCAAATATTGTAACAGAAAGCTAAAATTGTTGTTACAGTGAACAATTCGAATGCAAATAGTGACATTGTGATTTTGTGCCACATTTGCGCCCTCTTTTTTTGCATGGTTTTTTCCATTCCATCTTTAAAATTTCTTTGAGTTGGTAAATATCTAGATTAGATTCGATTTGATAATGTTTGTGATCTAATACTTAAATGTTGCAGCAATCTCTCAGTCCATACTTTTCGTAACCAACTGATTGTTAGTTGCTTTGCAAAGTTAGCCTGGACTTTTCATATTCCTTGTGCTTAAGTTCGATTGTGAAGGTTCATTCACTTCAACTGCAAAAGGGTTGTTTGAGTGAGTGTTCATGATTTGAAAATCTTAACACCTCGGAAGATTGCATTATTTTCTATGAGATTGTAGATTTATCTTGGTCAAGTAGAAATCAGTTTTGAGGGATTGGTCCATTTCGAGTATTGGTTACTTACATTGTTAATTTTAGAAGTAGTATTAGATTTAGAACTCTCTTTAAAACCCTTATCCTTTTCTATTTCTTTAATCATTGGATTAAATCTTGGATTGAAGGCTCACCAGTTTGTTAAATCTGATAAAATTGATTCAGCACCTTGCTCGCAGTAAGGTCCCATTGTGATTACCAGCATTTTCACATTTCGTTAATGAGTTGTTTTATGCACTATCAAGACCTGACATTAGAGACCTTGGGGTTATCTCTTGAGGCTTGCCGATAGAGATTTACCTTTCAAGAGAGATAGGATATCATATTCTGTCTGGCTGTTATTGTGCAGAAAACATGATCAACAGGAGTTGGCGCTAGAAGGAGGGCCTGAATAAGCAAGATGGATCAATTTTTGAATGCCATCTCTTCTAAGAGATTCAGAAGAAGAACAAGATCTGCTCCAAGAGAGGAAGAATTTCAAGAGTTACTAGACCCCACTAGGTCAAGAAGGACTAACAGAAGGGGAGAATCATCGTCTTCCCATCCATCTCATCCACTCCCATCATCCCCATCTTCATCAAGTTCATCTGAGTCTGAGGCAATTCCCAGTCCACAACCTCAGCAGGCCAAAAATCAACCTTTACCACCCCCACCTCCACCAATGGCTTTCCTGGCAACCAACCCATCTCCCCTGAGCTTCGCTATCTATAATGTTATGCCAAAGAACCCTAAGCACTTCCGTTCAAAATTCCATATTAATGATCCTAATAGAACCGCTGAAGAGCACATTAGAATCTTTCATACCGGCCTTAAAGATAGATGAATAAACCATGAGGATGTAGCATGTAGGTTATTTCCTTATTCACTAGGGGAAGACACATTCTATTGGTACAACCACTTGCCTGCTGGATCCATCCAACGTTGGACTGAGCTAGAAGCTGCCTTCTTGCAGAAATTTCGAATTCCCATTAGTTCTAATGAGCTTTACCGTTAGTTCACAAATGTGAAGAGAGAGGTCAATGAGCCCATATGGTCTTTCAACAATAGGTTTCATCGTGCCTATACCAGATTATAGGCCCCTTATGCTGTTGATGAACCCACTGCCTTAGAAGTCTATTATGAAGGACTTGATAGTTTAACAGCTACCTTTATGAAATGGAGTAATAACCCCCCTGAGAGTGTACTAGATGCATATGTAGAGGTTGTAAAGGTCAGCACAAATCTAAGACAACATATGTCTGGGCCTTTACCCTCATTAGGACCCATTACTCATCCTGGACAAGTTCCAGCTATCAACCAAGCCCTTGTACACCATACTCCTATCATGAACCAGGTACCTCAGTTGCCTCTGGTCCCTCACCCAGGACCCCCTATGGGACAAATGTTGTCCACGATGAACTACCCTCAGCAAAGTGTGAATCAACCCTTGCATACCTAGCCTCAGGCTAGTTATCCTTCCTACCTGCAAAATTCCAAAGTCTTGAACTAGTCCCTGAATGCCAATACTGTAGTAGGGTATTCCCAGAATAATGCGAGTAAACCTTCATACAGTAATCCCGACAAGGAAAGACTAGATGAGATGTCTGAACAAATAAAAAAGCTAAATATGGAGGTGACCTACTTGAGGAACCAAAACAGTCAGTTGCAGGCTGCTCAGAGGAATATATAGTCCAATCAGAATAGAGAGAATCCACAAGGACATCACTTTGATAGAGGGCAACATCAGGACAAAGGGTATAACAATGATAGAGGATACAACAACGATTGAGGATATAACCAAGACAGAGGCTACAATAATGATAGGGGATATAATAATGAAAGAAGGCAGAATTATGATAAAGGACAATCCTCAGGCCAGAACTTTGACTGAGGCAGTGGACAAGGATTCGAGAGAAGATAGCAGTCAGGACAGAATAGAACTTGGAATACTGGTCCCAACAATGGAGGAGTTTCCACCCCATTGGATCAACCAATCAGTCAACTTGTTAATCAGTCTGCCAGTCAGTCGGCTAATCAAGAGAAGCCTCCTAGTGGTGTATATCTAGCTGAGGCTGCTTTATTAGGGTGGTGCAGGCTCCACAAGACTAGTCAGCATTCTGAGCTGGACTGTCAAGAGTTCCAAACAGTAGCCTCGATCTTTCAGTATGAGGTGGAGAACAATACTAGCTGTCAGGAAATTGTACCCTCTATTCCTTATGATTCACCAGTGTTGGTGTTGAACCATGCTCCTTTTCCATAAAGTAAGGACAATGCACCTGAAAAAGAATATGACCGGCTGGAGGAAGAAACAGACCAGGTATGCAATGGGGATGAAATGATCCAATTATTTGATGAAAATCCAGTGAACGACAATGGTCCTAGGGATGAAGAAGAAGCCTACATTGAAGAAGTACAGACCTTCCAGAGGTTTGTCAAGAAGTATGATTTGAGAGAGTTGCCACACAGGCGCCCACAGGCTGGAGGCCCCTTTACTACTTCCATTCCATCAAATAATTTCAACACGCCTCTAGACCCCAACACTAGTAACAATCCCTCATTGCTCCTGGTTTCCAGGCAATATTTATCTCAAGGAGGACAGGCTGATGTACCAAAGGGAAGAAGTGCTAAGGCAAGTAAAGAAAAGATGGTGGAGTACCCGAGGGAGAACCACACTAATTTAAATGAAGAACAATTGGCCATATATGTTGCTGAAGAACTCTGGAAGTTAAAGGTAAATCTATCTGCATTTGAGCTATTAAGAGTTCCATCCATTAGGAATGCAGTTTTAAGTTCTTATGATGCAAATTCTACGTTGCAAGATAAATTAGTTAGTAAGAATGTCCATAAAGCATCTAGTTCTCAGCCAATAGGAGGACAGGATCAGTCTCATGATCAAGTCCATATGCCCCCTAGAGACACTAGGAAGGAAAGGGACAAATCTCAAGTTGTTCAAGTGGATACTCCCTTGACTCTGTTCCAAGGGAAAACAGATACTCCCCCAGTTTTGATTTTTGTTCGTGTATTAGGCAAGAATTTACATAACTGTTTGCTGGATTCGGGTGCCTCAACCAATGTTATGTGCCTTGGTGTCTGTAGAGCTATGGGTATCACCCCTGCGAATTCTCAAAAGAAAGTCACATAGCTGGATAGGACTGAAGTCAATGTTGTAGGAGAGCTGAATATGATCCACATGCAAATTGCTTCTGATCCTAGGATTCAGCAAGTTATTAATATACAAGTGGCTGACATCCCTGACGCCTATGGCCTAATCTTGGGAAGGGACTTTACCAGGGCTCTAAATGGATATGTTTCAACTGACCACTCCCATATGTGGCTCCCCTGGAAAGGAGTGCCAAATCAGATTAGGATTGAACGAGAACCCAGGATGAAATACATGATTACGGAGTATCAGAAGACCTCTGCTGAGATTCTGGTGTCAGAAGTAGGTATGGGTAGTTACATGCTTTCTGCTCCCTTTGAAGAACTGGATTCGGAGGAGGTCCTCATGTTGCATACAGTATCTCATGGCCTCATGACAGAGTCTAGTGGTGTTGAAGCCCTAGTGGACCCAGTTAAAGACAATGGTGAACCAACTAAAAGAAATGATGATCCAGAGGATAATCAGCTAGCTTTGTTAGACAGTTTTCAAGAGTTCAGATTTAGTTAGGGAGAAGGATGAACTTTGAAGAGCTACTTTTTCCCAATTGGTGTAGGGTACATAATGCTTCACATTCAGAATTGGATTGTTGCTTATGCCAAGCTGCAATAAAACAAATACAGAAGTATACTAATCCTGCAATCCGAATTGATAACATCAATGTCCAGGAAGACTACAAAGGAAGAGAAAGGGTGCCTTCTGAAGAGCCATCCAGCAGTAACAGTGCAAGTAATACAGCGAGAAACCTGTTGATGTGTTTTTCGTGACCGCACCAACACAGAATAAAGTCGCCAACGGCTACCCTATTCTCTCTTGGTCAAAGTATTTTGTGCGCTAAGATTGCAAGAAAGTTCACATGTTCAACTCCAAGGTTCTTTTAGTGTGAATAGTCTCAGTTGGCTTGATATGATTTGCTGGTATTTCAAGGGGACTTACAGAATTGTTCAGCAACAGAGAAAGGAATTCAAATGCTCGAAAGATTTGTCTATGAAGCGTGGGTTTCCTATTCTAACCAAAAAGTACTGAATTGAAATGGTGTAAGGTTAAGAAGGCTCTAATTTACTCTAAGGCGTGGGACATGGCGATCAGTTCTCACAAGCTCCAACCAAGCTCTGTTTTGCCTCACTTCGGACAACTTCCACAGAACTAGTGCAATCTTCAAAGGAGTAGCTCAAGGTGTTCAGATCACAACTTAGCATGAAAATACCATCACAACGACGCATGTAAACATACAAATCATGATCGAAGTTAAGTACATGATATTCCAGTTGACCACACAAGGCGCATTCACGATCAGCGAACACACTAGTGGTATGGATAGACGAAGTTTGCTAAAATTGAAGACCACATTCCACAATTACTATCTACTGCTTGCATGAAATGAAACTTATTCTACTTTAAGTCACTACTCGAATCAGAAGGACGAAGAAACCTTGCTAGCTACTCACAACAAAAGACAAAATTCATCATCAATGAAAATTCTTTTTATTGGGAGAGTGTTCACAACAATTTCTTACAAAGTTTTAAGGAAAAACTTTCCTTCTTCAACTACTCTATCAATCTATACTAAGCTACTTCTAATTTGTCTCTCTATTCTAATCTCTACTATCTCATGAATGTACAAATGAGGGGGACTCCCCCTTTATATAGCTGGCCAACTCCAATGGACGACTCAGATTACAATCGACTGGATGGCCCAGATTGTGCCACCTCAGCCCTAAACAAGATTCGCCCTAAAAACTGCCATAATGGAGAGTGGAGCAATAAATGAGCAATTAATGGCCACCATCCTTCTAGAAGATTCCAGCTTGTAGACACGTTCACACTGTGCTTGATTTTCTTGGACTTGATCAAACAGCTTCAACTTTTGGCATGGCATGCACGTTTTCATTTTGAAATTCCAAGACCACAATCTCATTCTTCTGCTTGATGAAGACTTTCTTCTTGATGTTGTTCCTCAACTTAGAATTACTTGAGGACGATCTTCTTCTCTCCATCTTGAGCTTTGAAAACTTTTCTTCTTTGTCACTTGAGTTGGGCACATACTAAGTCTCAACACTTAGTCATTTTCTCCAAGTATTCGCTTCATCTCTTTAAGTCACCACCATTTAGTCTCGACGTTCCACCTGCAAAACAAGCAAGGAGAAGAGCATCAGAACACTTCATAATATAAATTCAACTTACTTACCAGGATTTTCACGCTCCAACATCCAAGGGTTCATCATCTTCACTAGCCAACTTTGTGTTCAATCCTTCATGCCTTAGCCAAATTTCATCATCCTCAAGGACATATCATCTTTTGAAAGTGTTAACTTCAACCGCATCTTCCTCACTTTTCCGACTGACATTTCATCCAACCCTGGCTCGAGCAAAAAATTTTCATCAGGAACTTGATCAAAAATCATCTAGGCGATCATTTTCAAATTCATCTGCCAAGGCATTTTTAACACATTTTTCCTTGCCTTAGAAAATTTCTCAAATTTTCCTTAGGAAATTCATCAACCTGGTGCCCATAAAAAATCTTCACCTCAGAATTCCTGGCAAGCTGTGGAAGACTTTGAAACCCATTCCTCATCGTAGATGTCCAATACCCAGAAGAAAATTTCCCCTAGAAAGCATCGAATTCATGTGTATCCAAACGAAGGAGTACATTTAATTTTTGAATTTTCAAACCTTAGAAAAATATTTCTCAATCAAATTTATCCTCATTCTTCATCTCTGGGAAAATTTTCCTTGCTCGACCTTGAAAATTTTAACAATTTCATGAAGCTAGCACCTTCTAGCATATTTCATAGCCAATTCCTTCTTGCCTCAGAAAACTTTATCCCTTCAAGTCTAGGCGCAAATAGAGGGTCACACTTCAAGTTTCACATACTTAGAATATTTTTATCTTTCCACAAGTCAAAGGCACAGTCAAGGGGTTGAGGTTCAAATTTTCCATACTTAGCATATTTCCTAGCTTAACGCCTTGGAATCTTTCACTTTGCATGCATCACGCCTCGGAATTTCCACTTTCCTAGATATATCCCACTACTTCTTTGATCTTTGCTCCAATAGCCTCTTGTTCTAGCATGATGAAGGAACAATCTTCATCCGCTTGCTCCCTAAGCTCAATCACATCATCCTGTTGTGACTCATTCTCCTTGTTGTTGGGTGATGTTGAGGTACACTCTTCATTTGGTGCTAAAAATGTTTGTGTGACGTATTCAATCCATCCTTTGTCTTTGAAGAATCCATATGGTAGTACTGGTAATCCAAGGCGACATCTGGCGAAGTTGATGGCTTCTTCACATGTTGTGCAAGTGAACTTTGGATGAGGTGCGTTGTGAATCTGGCACCAACAAGGGAGAAAAACACCTTTCAAGCAAACATTGCCAAGTTCCAACTGATTTTGGATCCTAAGTATGAATCTCGTGAAAGCCTCATCCACAACTTCCGGAAGGCTATAATCATCAGGTTCTACATCCAATACTCCTGGCTTTGGGACATCCCAAAAGAAAATTTTCCCTTGGAAGAGGAAACACCCAAGGCAACTGTCAGCATACAGAAGTGAATGAATGCACTAGATTGCGAGTTATTGAAGAACCAGGAATGGAGGACTTAGCTCGAAGTACAGGTGTGAGAAATTTTCAATGTCCATTTACTCAAGGAGGAGAATGTGAAGAGGGAAGTGATTCTAGTACTCTTCAAGAAAGAATGCTCCTTGATGAAAAGGTTCAGTTATGTATGAATAAGATGGAAGAAATGGTAAACAACTTAAGGAAAGATGATGTGTTTGATGATCAATGGGCTACCAAGATGGAGGCAGAATATGAAATGCACTTCGCGTCAGCACTTGATCCATTATTCACAGTCATGGAAGGATTGCTTGATGAAATTGAAACAAATGAAACACTGCCTGACAAAGAGATAAAAGATGAAGAACAATTCAGGTTGGGGCTTGATCCGTTGCTATGGATTCAAAAAGAGTCAGCGCATGAAAGGATCCAAATTTCCAAATGCCCTCTTGAATCGATTTCCCACCCCACTCCTCCCAGTTTGAATCATCTCCATTTAGATGCAAGAGGCTTGGTTCACCATCAACTTCGACCTCCTGATGAAGCAATGGACGACAGGCAAGAATCCATGCTAGCAAATGAAGACCACCAGGTTGTATCTTTCCCTATTATTGGTTACAAAGAATATCATTTTGATTATGGAGATTTAGGAAAGATGACTTGTTTATCGATTAATCATGGTCTAGATGAGTTGCCTCAATTGCTAATCTTTCCTGAAGTTTTGCTTGAGTTTGAGATTTGTATTGTGAAAGATTACTTTTCTGAGTTCAAGGACAAATTTGCTAGGCTCCGCACCATCACTGTTGTTTTGTCACTGCTGAACATCCTGAGAAATCATGCTAGGAGTTGTATGTACTTAGGTCTTTTGATTGTTGTTCGCTTAAAGTTTTTGTTTTGGTTTAGATAGGTTGTCTTGCTTTTGTAGTTTAGCTTTCAATAAAAGGGGATCCCATTTGTGAGGGGGGGTGTTGTGTTTGTTTTCGCCACACTCCAGTACAATGTTGACATAATGTTAGTCCATTTCTTGGATAATCATTTAGGAAGTACTTTAGAATCTGAGGTTTTTCTTTCAAGTCTTATCATTTGGTTGGGATTTGTACTTGACTCGGAAGGGAATCATCTATTGTAATTAATTGCTCTAAGTCATTGAGGTTTCTTGGGAAAGGTTTTGGCAAGTGGAAATCTTACGTCTTGCTTCAGGGCCACTACAATTCCCAAACCCATTGGAGGCTTCGTTGCCTACCAGCCAATCAAGGAATTGATGGAGAAATCGAAAGAAAAGAGAAAATGTGCTTAAAAGAAATACCTGAAAACAAGAAATGAGAAAATGAAAAATGAAATATTATGAAATATTGGTTTTGGGAATATACGAGTAACTCCACCGGGGCTATGGACGCCCGGCTGGCAGTGGAGAAATATTCATGAGAATTGTAGCGACAACCTCGTCGGGGCTATGGACGCCTGACTGGCAGCGAGGAAATGTCCAGAATGCTTTTGAAGTTAAGATATTTATTTAACTTGCTGGGACGGATTCTAAGAGCTTCAATGGTCTTTTGAGTTGGAACAAACGCAATATGCACACACTTGTAATCAAAAGATGAGGTCCCTTGACCCAATTTAGGATTCCTCTTCCCTTTTAAGTATATTCCCTGGTCAGTTGATGGGTTGGAAAGAATTATCCAAAGGCTCTGAGTATGGAATGAATTTTGTCTTTGAAATGTTCAGGAACATTTATTCAGGTTGGGGCTAATGTTGTGACCTTTTTCACACATCGCCCCATTGCAAATGGGGACCCCCCAAATTTTGGCTTTGCTTTTGGGTTGTTTTGTCGTTGTCTCTCTTTTCTACTGTCTGTCTTTCTAGGGATGTGCCCGTCTTTGAGCTTGAATTGAAATTTTGGCTAAGTTTGAGAATTAGGGTTTTGAACTCTCCAGCCGATTTAAAATCAAATGAAGTAATCAAGTTGAAGTCTAACCTTGGCATTGTTGTTAGTATACTTCCAGCAGGTACAGGCCAAGCAAGTGATGAGAACCCCGTGACACGAATTTCAAGTCAAACAGAGTTATAGAAGATGGAAAATCAGACACTTACTATTTTTAGCATACTGAAATGCAAGAGAATTAGGGTTTCCTAAATTCAAGGGCAAAACACAACAATCGTACAAATGCAGCATCTAGCTATGATCACCACCCTTTAGGCAATTGGCACACAAAATTTGAAGGCATTCTGAGCAATTGCTATTTTTAGCAAGTTGCTAAAAATAACAGGTACAGACAGATATCAGGCGTCAGTAGCACAAACACATCCCGAGGTCCAGAACAAAGCAAAATCCAACCTTTTTGGAGCCAAAAATCAGCTTGAAATGCAAAATTTGGGAAAATTTCTAAAAATAGAAAATTAGGGCAAGCCAGGGCTAGTATGAACAAATCGTTCCAAGTTAGACGAAACTATAAAGAGTTCACTAAGCCTGAGAAATTTGAGATCCAACACCAAAGTGCGCCCAAGCTAAGTGGAGAGGATAAAATTCTTCTAAGTCTGGGAAATTTGAAGTAGGCATGGTGAAATGCGCCCTTGCAGTTGAAGATTGCTAAAAAGTTTCTAACTCCTCAAAATTTGAAGCTCTAGAGGTCATATGCACCCTGACTCACTTAGTTGGTGATAGAAAATTCTAAGCATTGAAAATTTGAAGCACACTACCTCAAATGCGCCTTAAGGAGAGAAGAGGAGACTTGAAATTTTTCTAAGTATGTGAAATTTGGAGTACACCCCTCCATATGTGCCTTCAAGAGGAGAATGGGTGATGAAAATTCACTAAGGCACAAAAACTTGAAGTACACCCCCCCAAAAGCGCCCAAGGTAAAGAAGACTCCAAAAAAATTTCTAAGGCAAGAAAATTTGAAGAAGGACCCTCCAAATGCGCCCCTAAAGAGAAGATGAAGGTGAAAATATTCTAAGTCTTGGCAACTAGAAGTTCCACCTCTTAAATGTGCCCTTGACTAGTGGAGGGAGTTGGAGAATTTACTAAGTATTTCAAAATTGAAAGCATGACCTCTTGAATGCGCCTTAGGTGAAGAATTGGTAGAGGAAATTTCAAATGTTCAAAATTAGAACCTCAACACCTTATATGCACCCAAGTTAGATGAATGAGGGAGAATTTTGACTAAGTCGTTAAAAGTGAAAGCACAGGGGTTCAAATGCGCCCAGTTTGAGGAGGGCTAGAAAATTTTACTAAGTGTGAAGAAATGAAAGTAGAGACTTTTGAATGCACCATTGGAGGTAAAGTGTTTGAAAGAACTGTGTGAATGTTCAAAATTGGAAGCTCAGGGTATGATTTGCGCCTGGCTAGGAAGAGGTTGAAAATATATTCTAAGTCTTTTAAATTTGAAAGTCAACCTCCTATATGCGCCTAGATTTTCCTGTGGAGCCTTGAAGAATGCCAAGTGCCAATACTTGATGTAGAAGACCTCATTTGTGCCCTTGGAGGAGAAGATCAGTTTAAAATATTCTAAGTGCTTGAAAGTGAAAGCCTATAGGGTGAAATGCGCCTTTGAGTTGAAGGAGTTTCTAAAATTTCAAATTTGAAGTCCCCACCCCTAAATGCACCCCTCTTTGGAATATCAAAAAAATTCTAAGTTTTCAAATTGAAAGTAAGCCCCTCCAAATGCACCTAGAAGAGAGAGAGGACTTGAAAAATATTCAAAGACATTAAAAGCAGGTGAAAACTAGGCATCAAGGCGTTGAACACATGCATGCAGGAAGACAAAATACAAGACGTCCAAAGAATGAAGTGGGTCCCTTTGAGAATATTTTAAGTGTTAACACTTGAAGCTTGATCCCTTGTTGGCGCCCAAGGTGAGTAGGGAATCTAGGCGTAGCAGTTTGAAGTTAAATGCCTTGAACATTTTGACCTTGGAAATATTTCTAAGTATGGGAAATTTAAAGTGGACTCCTCTTTAGGCGCCTAGAAGTTATATGAGGAATATTTCAAGGCGCTGGAAAATTTTGAAATTTAAAATACCTCCTATCAAATGCGCCTAGGTTTGAGGTGATAATAAAATTCACTGAGGCATGGATGAAATTGGTAGGGATGAGTCAGAATACTCCATCTTCATGAGATCGATGAAAATTTCAAATCAGAGCGACAGGATACTCACTGGGATGAAGAATCAAATTAAATTTGATGTAAATTATTTTTTTCTAAGGTTCAAAATTCAAGAAAAATTAAATGAACCCGTTCGTTGTGTACCCATGGATTCGACGTGTTCTAAAGAAAATTCTCTTCTGGGTATTGGATGTTTGTGATGAGGAATAGATTTTAAAGTCTTCTACACTTTGTCGAGGCCTTCGAGATGAAGATTTTTGATGGGCACCAGGTAGATGAATTTCCTAAGGGAAATTTGAAAAAATTTCTAAGGCAAGGAATAAATGATGTTGTTGAAGATAGAGTGCCTTGGCAGATGAATTTGAAGTGGGATGCCTAGATAAATTTTTATCAAATTCCTGATAAAAGCATTTTTTTTCTCGAAGCCTGAGTTGGATGACATATCAGAGTGAAGTATGCCTAGGTAGAATGCAAGATGGGTTGGAAATTTGGCTAAGGCATGAAAAATCATGAAGAAAGCAAAGTTAGAAAAATGATGAACCCTTGGAAGTTAAAGCATGAAAATCAGGTAAGTAAAGTGAATTTATGAAGTGTTTTGATGCTTGTCTTTTATCTGTTTTGCAGGATAAATGTCAAGGCCAAGGCACGGTGACTTGAAGAAATGAAGTGAATAATCCAAGATGATAAAACCTTGAAGGAAGAAAAGTTGCAAGAAATGGCTAAGTATTTTCAGAGCCCAAGATGAAGACCCAAAGGTTAGAAATGATCCTCAAGAACTTCAAAGTTGAAGAGCAACATCAAGAAGTTGAAGTAGTGTGAACGCGTTTCTAGATGGGAATCTTTTGGATGATGGACATTAATGGCTCATTTATTACCCCACTCCTCTTGGTGGCGGTTTTTAGGGTGAATCTTGTTTAGGGCTGAGGTGGCACGATCTAGGCCATCCAGTCGATTGTAATCTGAGCCATCCACTGGACTTGGCCAGCTATAAAAGGGGCATCCCCCATCATTTGTACCTTAGTAGAATTAGAGTAGAAGCTAGAATAGAGAGAGAAATTAGAAGTAGCTTAGTATAGATTGATAGAGTAGTTGAAGAAGAAGGAAAGTTTTTCCTTAAAACTTTGTAAGAAATTGTTGTGAACACTCTCCCAATAAAAAGAATTTTCATTGATGATGAATTTCGTCTTTTGTTGTGAGTAGCTAGCAAGGTTTCTTCATCCTTCTGATTCGAGTAGTGACTTAAAGTAGAATAAGTTTCATTTCATGCAAGCAGTAGATAGTAATTGTGGAATGTAGTCTTCAATTTGAGCAAACTTCATCTATCCATACCACTAGTGTGTTCGCTGATGGTGAATGCGCCTTGTGTGGTCAACTGGAATATCATGTACTTAACTTCGATCATGATTTGTATGTTTATATGTGTCGTTGTGATGGTATTTTCATGCTAAGTTGTGATCTAAACACCTTGAGCTACTCCTTTGAAGATTGCACCGGTTCTGTGGAGGCTTTCCGAAGCGAGGCAAAGCAGAGCCTAGTTGAAGCTTGTGAGAATTGATCGCCATGTCCAAGCCTTAGAGTAGATTAGAGCTCTCTAAACCCTGCATTTTAAATTAAGTACTTTCAAGTTAGTTCAAGAAACAAGAACTTCATAGACAAATCTTTCGAGCATTTGAATTCCTTTCTCCGTTGCCAAAAAATTCCGTAAGTCCCCTTGAAATACCAGCAAATCACATCGAGCCAACTGAGCCTATTCACATTAAAAGAACCTTGGAGTTGAACATGTGAACTTTTTTGCAATCTTAGCGCATGGAATACTTTGATCAAGAGAGAATAGGGTAGTCGTTGGCGACTTTATTCTGCGTTGGTGCGGTCACGAAAAACACATCAACAAAACCCTGCAGCTGCTGGTTACTGGACTCTGAGAGTTGATGGGTCTAAATCAAAGCAAGGAGTTGGAGCTGGATTCGAGTTGATTAGTCCAAGAGTTAAAACATTCTTCGCTGCTCATAGACACTAGTTTCACTGTACTAATAACGTAGCCGAGTATGAAGCCTTAGTTCATGGATTGTTGATGGCCTTGAAGAAGAAGATTAAGATATTGCAAGTGTGTGGAGATTCTGAATTAGTAGTCAAACAAGTTAGAAGGTAGTACTCCTGCCGTGACAGAAGAATGACTAACTACAGACACAGAGTATGGGACCTTATTGAAGGATTTGACACCTTCAACATTCAACTGAGTCCACAAAGTAAAAACCAGACAGCTAATTCATTGGCCCAGGCAGCCAGCACTCTACAGCCTCTATCTCTTTCTAGGTTGAAGAAGTTTACAGTGGAACTGACCCTAGTGCCCTCAGTTCCTGATAATGTTACCAGTTTCTAAGTGTTTCAGGATGATAAGCATATTCTAGACTTTATCACAAACACAGATATTTTTGCTTCTCAGATCATTGATGAAGTTGAGCCTCAAGAGGCAGAGATGGATTTGGAAGGGGTAATCAATTTGAAGCCCAACACTATTCCCAGGGGAATGGTGCAACTAGAGAGGATCTTTGATCTAGACAAGATCAGAGACTAGGATCAAGACACTAGGAAGGAGTCCATCAGTGGACAATGTGAAAAGTATAATATGGGATCCCAGGAGGATGTAAAAAATGTTCTTATTGGCAAAGTATTCACCCTAAAAGAAAGACGAGGAATCATTGATGCATTGCATAATTATCCAGATGTGATAGCCTAGAGTTATGAGGACCTGAAGACTTATGATACATCAGTCATAACTCATACTATCCCTCTCAACCCAGGAGTGAAACCTTTCAGACAGAGGTAGAGACCTATTAATGCTCTACTGGAACCTGTAATACAAAGGGAAGTGCAGAAACTGTTGTCTGCGAGAATCATATTTCCAGTCAGACACTCTAGTTGGGTGGCGAACCTGGTTCCTGTATGAAAGAAAAATGGCGAAATCAGATTGTGTGTAGATTTCAGGAACCTGAATAGAGCATCAGAGAAAGACAATTATCTAGTGCCTTCACTGGATGAAGTACTCTAGATTGTCAACGGATCTCAAATGATGTCTTTTCTAGATGGTTACTCAGGATATAACCAGGTCATGGTACAATATGAGGATAGACATAAGACTGCTTTCACCACTAAGTGGGGCACCTTTGCTTATAGAAGAATGCCTTTTGGCTTGATTAATGTTGGAGCTATGTTCCAAAGAGCAATGGACATAGCCTTTAAAGATATAATTGGGAAGTGCATAATCATCTATATGGATGACGTGACGGTATTTTCAAAAATAGAGGTGACCATATCTCAGATCTGTGCAAGGTTTTTTAGAAATGTAGAGAGTTTGGAATATCCCTCAACCCAAAGAAATGCATCTTTGGAGTTACCGAAGGTAAGCTACTAGGGCATATCATCTCTGAAAAGGGGATTGCAATTGATCCAGAATGTATAGAGGCTATTCTCAAGATCCCACCACCTGCTAGTAAAAAGGAAATGAAGTCATTCTTTGGCAAAATCAATTTTGTCAGGAAGTTCATCACTGGATTTGCTGAGATAGTCAAGCCACTGAATGCGATGTTGAAGCTGGAGGCCAAGGTGGAATGGAATGCAGAAGTGAAGGAAGCATTTGCTGAGATCAAAAGAGCTATTGTTGAAGCCCCAGTTTTAGTAAGTCCCGATTATGCCAAACCATTCTATGTATATTCATTTGCTTCCGACCACTCCTGTGCCGCTATATTAACTCAGAAATATGACCAAGGAAATGAACACCCCATAGCATTCATAAGCACACCATTGAAGGATGCAGAACTGAGGTACCCAAATGTGGAGAAGTAGGCTTATGCCTTAGTCAGGGCAGTCAAAAAATTCAGACATTACATCCTCAGAAATAAGATCTTTGCTATAGTTCTCGATCCTGTAGTCAAGCTGCTCTTGATACAGAATGAATTGGGAGAATGAAGAGCCAAGTGGGTAACTATGCTACAAGAATATGATATGGAAATTCAGCCCATGAAGTTGGTAAGAGGGCAGGGGCTCACTAAGAAAATGGCAGAGACAGACCCTAATCTTACAGCTTAGGCTTACACTTTAGAGGATGTTTCTCCTGGCGAGTGGTATGATGATGTTGTTCATTATCTCCTGACTCAGAGGTGCCTTAATCATCTCAATCCAGTACAGAGAAGAGCACTGCGCTTAAAGAGTGGCAGTTTCATGTTAAAAGGGGTTGTTTTATACAATAAAAATCACGAAGGAGTGTACTTAAGGTGCCTAGGAAAGGCAGAATCTGAAAGAATGATGTTGGAATTCCATGACAGATATGGTATAGGCCATGGGTCAGCACCATCTACAACAAACCAAATTCTCAGAGCTGGTTATTATTGGCCTACATTGTTCAAAGACACCCACAGTCATGTCAGGACATGCCATGTGTGTTAGACGGCGGCCACCAAAGAGAAGTATGCAACACTCCCACTTCAGCCAGTTGTTGAGGTAAAACCTTTTGCTCAATGGGGAATGGACTTCATTGGCCTCATCAATCCACCCTCCTTTGCTGGTCAAAGGTATATTCTCATCGTTACTGATTATTTTATGAGATGGATAGAGGCTCTTGCATGCAAACAGTGTACTTCTAAGGTAGTGATCAACTTCCTTGAATCTGGTATTCTTAATCATTTTGGATGCCCCACGTCTTTAGTTTGTGATAATGGTCTTGCATTTTCATCGTTAAAGTTTTCTAACTGGGCTTTTGATCATGGGATCATTATAAAATTTGCATCCAATTACTATCCACAGGGTAATGGGTTGGTTGAATCCTCTAATAAGAATCTTTTGACTATCATCTGCAAGTTATTAGGAAGGAACCCTAGAGACTGGCATACCCAACTCAGATTTTCTCTTTGGGAAGATCGTACAAGACATAAGGCCTCCATAGGGATGTCACCCTACCACCTGGTTTATGGATTAGAACATGTGTTTCCCATACAATTGAAAATTCCTACCCTTCAGTTCATCAATGAATATTATGATGAGGGAGATAGACGTGAGGCAATACTTGCTGAACTGTTACACCTTGAAGAAAAGAGGGATGAAGCCCTAGAGAACTTTTCCAAACATCAAGGGGTTGTCAAGAGATGGTTTGATAAGAGAGCCAAGGTTAAAGCTTTTAGGATTTCTGACTTGGTTCTTTCCTGGGATAAAGCCCATGAACGTAAGGGAGAGCACGAAAAATTTGATAAACTTTGGCTTGGACTTTACCAGATCTCGGAAATCCTGGGAGATAATGCTTTTCGATTGAAAACTCTCATTGGAGAGGATATCCCACTGCCTGTCAATGGGCAGTATTTGAAGCATTATTTCCAATCTTGAGCTATTTTCAGCTTTGGTCTTGTATATAGTTAGATTAGGGTTTCCCTTTCTTCTTTTCTTTTTGGTTTGCTTTTGGTTTGTTTGTTTTTGCTCTACTCTTGTTTTGGGAGTTTTCTCTATTTTTTCCTGGGTGTGTTGCACCTGCATGGCGAATCTATCTTCTCTGGAATTGTTCTAAGTATTTCCTGGGTGAACTTTAGTCTTGCATCTTGAAAGGATGGTTGAAATCTTTACTGTTGCCAATAGTTTTAATGTCATATTTATAGAAGATTGAGTCATTGGCGCGGATTTGAATTTTAAATACTCTGAAAATCTTATATCCATCATATATCTTAAGAACCCTGATGTCACTATAGGAATCCTTGTGAAGTCTTGTCAAGTAAAAATCCTATTTCTGCTTCAGCACCACTATGATTCTCAGCCCTGAGTGTGAACTTCATTGTTCGCAGGTTGGAATGAAGACATACATTGAATATCAAAAGAAAGAAAAGTGAAATATTGAATATCAAAAGAATAAATTCAACTTATCAGGGGTACCTGAATATCTCTACCAGGGCTATGGATGCCTGGCTGGCAGTAGAGCTATGTTCAGGAGAGTCACAGTGATAACCTCGTCGGGGCTATGGATGCTTGACTGGCAGCGAGGCCCTATCCAAGTTGATTTTGAAGTTAGAATCCTTATGTAGCTTGACTTGATTGAACTTGGTTTCTGTAGTAACTTAAGGAAGGAAATGAACTCATGTGCACACATTGGGATTTTCAGTTTATGGAAAGTTTGATCTATCCTTTGGTTCTGATTCTTTAAATCTTGCATTCTGACTTGTTTGTTTGATGGTGAGATTGAAACCAGAGATTCTGGGTTCTTGATTCTTGTTCGTCATCAAATGCTCTGGAGCATTTTCCTAGCAGAAGTTGCCATTTGTTGTGTAGTTTTTTGCACACATGCCCCACTATAGGCGGGGACCCTCTTTCACTTCAGTTTTGGTGTTCTGGCCCTTTCTTTTTGGGGTTTTTTCTTACTTAGGTACGCACTTAATTGTTTATTTTGAATTCCCAAGTGTTTCCAGGTTATTCATTGAAAATCTTAAGTTCTAATTGAATTTCGGGCTTTTGCCTTGATCTGGGATTTTCCGCCCTGGTTAGATTTTCCTGGATCTTGCTTGGATTCCGGTTGAACCTTGTTGCTCAGGACTTTTGGGTCTTCACAGATTTCTATGTGGGCCAGATTTTCCTGGATTCTGCCCTATTATCGAATTCCCAAAATCCTTCTCTGGCTGTCCTATCGACTACATTATTGGCTTCGTGTGTGGTCAGAGAAGTGTATTTAACTTGGTTTTTATGTCTTTTATGCCATCCTGCTTCTTATTTTCCCTTGTTGTGCTCTAAAGTGCTTTCATGCGAGTATCTAGTTGAAATTTTGGGGCGTTCAACTTTGATTTGATTGATTTGGTGGTGGTTTCTTGTGTGCTCTCACCTCTGTTCTTTGTGGGTGCCGCTGGACTTTGCGTTTACTGCTTCTGAGGTCAATTCTCGCTTTGTAATGGTATGTCTCTGATTTCCTAGCCTTTGATTGAGAATTATGAATGTCACGTTGGTATTGTGAGGGCTTGTGGGATTTGAATTCCTGTGTATTTGTTCATTTCATGCTAGGGTTGGTTGGTTTTGTGTCATTTTTCATCCCTTGGGTAAGTCTTGAACTCACTTGTCTATTCGCATTTTGATGAATCTTGCCTGAGAGTAGTTAGCTAACCCTAGTAGCAACTTAGCAATTGAAACAACTAAATTCTGAGCTTGTCTGTGTGTTAATGGCGGATGAATAGGGTTCGGGCCTAAGGTAGTGCCATGTCTAGTTATTTCATTTTATGGTTGGCCTAGAATATAAAGAAATTTCATGAGAGGTCCGTCCCTGACTTTCCCTAAGTTAAACTTGTCGAAATCCATAGTCGGTTCAGTGTCTAGATGAAATTGGGACTCTCCGTCCCTTCCGGATTCCCTTCATTGTGACCATTCGAGATCGCTGAGATATCATATCGACTACCTTGAGGTTCGCCGAAATGGTCCTCCTAGGTTCATGTTAGATCGCCGTGACACTATCACTTTTACACCAATGAAATCCTTCATGCATATTAGTCGGAAAGACCTTTCGCTTTCGTCGAGACCTCACCCTGCGAGGAGATTTCTCATCGACGTGCTCGCTCATACTTGCTTTTGGCAAGAAAAGTCCAAGTTGCCAAGAAGTCTTGGCGGGATCCAATGGCTTTATCGATTCATTTGTGTCACTGTGGCATTCGTGCTTCGACAAGACCTTTCGCCGAACACCTTTCCTTTCGTTAGGATGTGTTCTTTCCGGTCGTCGTAACCCTTCGAGTTCAGGGAGATGTCACTCTGATTGCCCTATGTTTCATTGAAAAGGCCTTCTTAGGTTTACATTTAATTGCTAGGACCCTGCAATTCTTTCACCGAAAGTCTCTCGGTCGGGGTGACTTCATAGTGTCGCCAAGATGTCATAGTGGGTCCCTAAATTCTTGACGATCTTCCGCTCTCTCGCTATGACTTTCGCTTTCGTCGAAGTATTTTTGTCAGGGAGACATCCATCTTTTCACTGAGACCTTACCATGAGATTCCAACTCTCACCGATAATTTCACGAATTTCGTTGGGACTACCGACGTTCACCAAGACGTTGTAGCGAAGCCTTCTTCTCTTAGCGAGCCCAGGTTTTTTCACTGAGACCTCTGGCCGAATCCAAACCAAGCCCTATTCGGCAGGACATCACAACTTTGCCAGGACTTCATATCGATAAACTGTTGTCTGGGCGAAGTGATTAATTAAACTTTGAAAGTCGGTGAAACATGACCGATTCACTGTGACTTTATACTGAGAACATCTCTCATCAATGTGACTTTCATGTCCGCTTTAAGCGAGACATGTCCCTTTCGGCGTGACCTCTTTCCGAATAAAATTTGTTCGGCCGAAGTATACTCGTTTGCTTCGCTGAGGGTTTCCTCCGGTTGCCAGGATGTTTTACCAAATCCCCTGAGTCTTAGCGAAGCCTATCCTGCTGATTTCCTTCGGCGAGACTCCCAAATGTCACCGAGACTTCTCCATGAAATCTTAACTCATGTCGAAATCCTTCGTTCTAGGAATCTCCATTGGTCCAGAACTTTGCCTTGACCGCGGATGTCCGCCAGTATCAGATTTCTCTGAATCCACTGTTGCCCTGATTTTCTGAGGAATCCCATCTGACTCATTTTTTTTGCGAAAATCTGTCCCTCACGGATTTCCCTGAAGTTTGGTAAAATGTAAAGGAACATGAAATAATTGAATCCGTTTACAATTGTTGATGCATTTGATGATTATTTCATGTCATATTTGAATCTCTCAGGTGATTTATTGATTAAAAATGATCAGGTTTGATGATTAAGTAGGTGTTTCTTGGGTTTTTCGCTGGAATCCGATCGGTTTGGAATTTCCTGAATTCCTCTCTGGCTCAGATTCCACGGATGGTCTTGAAACCCAAAATTTGTTGTGGCGATTTTATATGAATTTTAATGACACCTTAACTATGAGAGATGCATTCCAGTGGTGTTTTGATGGATTAACCTTGCTCTCCTGTGGTTTTTACTGTGATTTTCATGTTGAGTGTAGGTTAAATCAAGAAAAACGATAGCTGGTTCCTCGTTGTCTGATGTCGAGAGGATCAAGCTAGACATCGAGAGCAAGGTTCCTGAAAGCAAGATTTCTTATGTCTCGTCAGAAGTCACTGATACCAACATTGGCCTCTGGGACTATGAGGAGTTTAAAGCAAGAATGGCATTCGAGGATCTTCCTTTGGTGACTAGAAGAATGATGGAATCTGGCTTGTCCCATGTAGCCGATTTCCCTTCTACAGTGCAATGCTATGAGCTGGTCCTTGAGTGTGCCAGGCACTATGATCAGGATACACAAAGGATTATTGGGCCTCAAGGGAGAGTTGTTGCTAATCTCAACCCGGTCTCCATTGCCCAAACCTTTGACATGCCAGATAGGTCTCATGTGGTGGGATTCACAACTGAGGCAGCCCAGGAATTCTATGATGACCAAACTGTGAAGTCACAACAGCTAGTCAATTCCTGGCTAGAGAAGTCCAAGTCCCACTACTCCAAATTGTCTAAGCAGCTGTTTAGAGAAAAATTCAAGGAGTACTATGATTCCATCACCTTTTTGAGTACGGTGCTTGGATTGAGGAGTGCTGGTACATTTGAGAATTGGATGTGCCATGCGATTGTGAGGATGGAGAAGGAGAATATCAACTACCATTGGGCAGGGGTCATCAGTCAAGTAATTCATAAGCAGTTGTCCAATGTGTTGCAAAAAAAGACCTTCACAATGACCTCATATCTGGTCTATGCGCTGGCTAGATTCCACCCCTACAGAGGATTGGACACAAAGGGAATTTTTGGACAGGATATCATTTATGAGGTTTACCCTCAGTTGTACTTAGGAAGCTCTGACTATAGGAGGGAAAATGATGCATTCACCATGCATATCACCAGAATGCTTCAGGAAGCAGAGCATGTTAGAATTTCAGATCAGGCCAAGGAGCTCATCAAGAGGTATGGAGCGTGGTTCATCTAGTTCCCAACCTTCTCTTACATCCGGATTGATGGCTGTCAAAAGGCCCCGTAAAGACTTCCAAGGTATCCCACTGACCACATCATATTGTTGGGAGTCACCCGACAGATTTGTGATTTTGATGCCATTGTCAAGAAGGACAAACATAAGACAGGATTTGGTGGGGATTTTCCCCTAAGGATTGGCACTGGAGAGGTATGTCCTTCCATTGGTTCTTCCCAAGCTTCAGAAGAAGAATTGAGTGGTCTTGGTTTGTCTCTCCACTCCAAGAGATCTAGATTTGACATCACAGGGGAGGCTCAAAAGAAGGCCAGTAGAGAGTACAACCATAAGGTAAAATTAGAGGACTATTGGGCCAACTACAGTGATGAATACGAGGTCAGAAGGAAGAAATTCTCCCAGCTTCCACTTGATGCAGTTCAATTATATAATGTAAGAGCGGTGCATGATCAATTGGAGGATGATGGGGACTTAATTCAGGATCATGCCTATGAGGCAGTAAAAGATAGGCCGATTGGCGATATAGATTGGTAAAAAGAGGAGAAAACATAATTGAAGCAACTGATGGATCCAGTTCTCAAAGTTACCAAGATGTGGCTCAAACACACGGTATGGGAGTTGGAGAACAAGGGAGTGAAATGCACGTATGACCTGATGGGGGACTTAGATTCCCATTCCACTTCTGGGGAGTCCACGGGGTTGCAGGATTCTAAAGGTAAATGTAAATTGGACTCTCCTGTCAAAATTAAATCTAAAGGTGTTTAGGAGGAAGAAGTCCAGGGAGCAGAGAAACAGAGAAGGCCAAAAGCTAAGAGGAGAACAAGGACTAAGAAGTCTGAGTAGAGTCCTGAGGTTGATGCTCCTATGCCGAAGAGGAAAAGAATTGTCAAACTATCAGAGAAGGCCGCCTCCAAGGTTGGGGAAGAAGCTGCCCCACCAGTGATAAATCTTGAAAGCTCGGAGGAGAAGTCCAAAGTATATGCAAAGAAGTCTAGGACTCCCTCTCCCAGGGGCGGTGTGCCTAAGGCTGACCTACCTCCGAGGGCTTCTCATGAGAAGTAGCATGATGACCTCCCTCCCACTCATAAAACCCAAAGTGAACCAGGTGAGACAAAGGAGATTGATGATCATCCAGATACAAGAGGGGATGAATTTCATGAAGGGGAACTCCACAGTGCAGAGGCAGAAATTGAAAAGATAATGCAGTCCCCTATGGTTGCATATGCAGACTCTCCGATCAGAATTGAAGCAATTGAATCTCCTCCAAAGGAGGCAGAAGTAATGAGGGATCCATCACCTACACATGAAGAGGAGCATGTTGCAGAGGAAGAAAGTAAAACGAATGAGACTCTCGAGAGATAGAATTCGGCTGAGGAGGCACATGAAGATCAACAAGAAGAAATAGGGAAAAGTCAAGTGCAATTGGAGCCAACTGTTCACGGGTGGCTGGACAAGGAAATAAAGAGAAAACAAGTTGTGGTAGAGGGCAGTCCACCGAATTGGGATGCACTGCTAGCCGTAATTGGAAAAGATAAAGGTAAGAAAAAGGCTAGAGTGATCTCGAAGGTAGAAATGGATAAGGCACATAACAAGGGTGTTCACATCGCCACCCCTGCTCTAGAAAAAGATAGAGACAACGTGGCTGGAAATGATTATAATATACAGACTTTTAATCTTGGGCCTACATCAGTTGAGCAGGATATTGAGGACTATGAGGTCTCCAGTGCAGTTATGGTAGATCGATTGAGGAAAGAAACAAAGGCCAAGCAGGAGCTGAAGAGAGAAAATGAAAATCTTAGGAAGTGCTTGGAGGAGTTAATAAAGCCTCTATAGTCCATTAATCCCTCCTCCTCTGCTACTAATCCTCTACCTCGGGAGACCATAACTGAGCTTTAAAAGATGAAAGCTTCCACCCTTGCCACTATGAATTGGTTGAAAGGAGTGCAAGAAAAGGGTGATGAGGCTATTAAGGAGATCCTATCAATGGGGAAATATGTTATTATGGCGACTGATTGGTTGAAACAAGTGTTGGCACAAGATAAGGAGGATACATACCTCCTACAGAAAACTAGAACGCTAATGGAATACACCCGGGATAGATTGGTGAGTGACAGAATCCTTCCCTCTTCTAGAGCTGCCAAACCTTGGGAGTGGTTCGAGGCACTGCAAATCAGGTAGAAGGTGTTGAAAAAGATTCACAAATGAGGGAAGCATATTGATGACACCTTGACTAAGATTTACAATGGTTCCATTGCCTTCTTCAAAATCATGACGGGAAGAAGAAAGATTGCACCCAAGTACTTGAGCTTGGAACAATTGAGAGAATGGTGGCATGATGTGTATGCACCACTTGATGATGGTTTTGTTTCCGAGCACCAAATGGATGACGTGGCCACCTACCTCGCAGTTATTGATAAACATGTGGCATACAAGGTAGATTGGGATGGGTTGGTTGAACACTCAAGGGATGAGATTGATTCCATGGAGAGGCGACTTAGGGTTCTGCCAGTACCACCTGTGGCTGACTTGGATGGAGCGTTCATGAAGCTACATGAAGAGTTAGATCGACGCGGGGATAATAGGGAAGAGAGCTAATGATAGGTTGTGGCGAGATTTGTGGTTCCCTATTATCTTCGCGCGCGTCGTCTGAACTGCATTGCGGATCCTGGGCCGACCTCGACGGGACACGCATTTAATGCCTGTTTGACCCATTTAGAAGACTCTCCTGGCCGTGTTGTTTTGCTGAGTTATTGTTGCGAAACCCTTGCCTGGCCGACGAACTTCTAGGGATTTCTATATATTGGGCATGTCGCCTCATTTGTAAAGGGTTAGAAGAATTAGATAGTTGGAAATAGTTAGGAGGTTAGAACTTGTAATCAGAATATAGAAGTGGAGTAAGTTAGCAGGTAGTTGCCCTCAAGCAAATATTGTAACAGAAAGCTAAAATTGTTGCTACAGTGAACAATTCGAATGTAAATAGTGACATTGTGATTTGGTGCCACATTTGTGCTCTCTTGTTTTGCATGGTTTTTTCCATTCCATCTTTAAAATTGCTTTGAGTTGGTAAATATCTAGATTAGATTCGATTTGATAATGTTTGTGATCTGATACTTAAATGTTGCAGCAATCTCTCAGTCCATACTTTTCGTAACCAACTAATTGTTAGTTGCTTTGCAAAGTTAGCCTGGACTTTTCATATTCCTTGTGCTTAAGTTCGATTGTGAAGGTTCATTCACTTCAACTGCAAAAGGGTTGTTTGAGTGAGTGTTCATGATTTGAAAATCTTAACACCTCGGAAGATTGCATTGTTTTCTGTGAGATTGTAGATTTATCTTGGTCAAGTAGAAATCAGTTTTGAGGGATTGGTCCATTTCGAGTATTGGTTACTTACATTGTTAATTTTAGAAGTAGTATTAGATTTAGAACTCTCTTTAAAACCCTTATCCTTTTCTATTTCTTTAATCATTGGATTAAATCTTGGATTGAAGGCTCACCAGTTTGTTAAATTTGATAAAATTGATTCAGCACCTTGCTCGCAGTAAGGTCCCATTGTGATTACCAGCATTTTCACATTTCGTTAATGAGTTGTTTTATGCACTGTCAAGACCTGACATTAGAGACCTTGGGGTTATCTCTTGAGGCTTGCCGATAGAGATTTACCTTTCAAGAGAGATAGGATATCATATTCTGTCTGGCTATTATTGTGCAGAAAACACGATCAACAATACCCACCTCTGTCTAGCAACACCTGAATAAGCAAGATGGATCAATTTTTGAATGCCATCTCTTCTAAGAGATTCAGAAGAAGAACAAGATCTGCTCCAAGAGAGGAAGAATTTCAAGAGTTACTAGACCCCACGAGGTCAAGAAGGACTAACAGAAGGGGAGAATCATCGTCTTCCCATCCATCTCATCCACTCCCATCATCCCCATCTTCATCAAGTTCATATGAGTCTGAGGCAATTCCCAGTCCACAACCTCAGCCGGCCAAAAATCAACCTTTACCACCCCCACCTCCACCAATGGCTTTCCTGGCAACCAACCCATCTCCCCTGAGCTTCGCTATCTATAATGTTATGCCAAAGAACCCTAAGCACTTCCGTTCAAAATTCCATATTAATGATCCTAATAGAACCGCTGAAGAGCACATTAGAATCTTTCATACTGGCCTTAAAGATAGATGAATAAACCATGAGGATGTAGCATGTAGGTTATTTCCTTATTCACTAGGGGAAGACACATTCTATTGGTACAACCACTTGCCTGCTGGATCCATCCAACGTTGGACTGAGCTAGAAGCTGCCTTCTTGCAGAAATTTCGAATTCCCATTAGTTCTAATTAGCTTTACCGTTAGTTCACAAATGTGAAGAGAGAGGTCAATGAGCCCATATGGTCTTTCAACAATAGGTTTCATCGTGCCTATACCAGATTATAGGCCCCTTATGCTGTTGATGAACCCACTGCCTTAGAAGTCTATTATGAAGGACTTGATAGTTTAACAGCTACCTTTATGAAATGGAGTAATAACCCCCCTGAGAGTGTACTAGATGCATATGTAGAGGTTGTAAAGGTCAGCACAAATCTAAGACAACATATGTCTGGGCCTTTACCCTCATTAGGACCCATTACTCATCCTGGACAAGTTCCAGCTATCAACCAAGCCCTTGTACACCATACTCCTATCATGAACCAGGTACCTCAGTTGCCTCTGGTCCCTCAGTTGCCTCTGGTCCCTCACCCAGGACCCCCTATGGGACAAATGTTGTCCACGATGAACTACCCTCAGCAAAGTGTGAATCAACCCTTGCATACCTAGCCTCAGGCTAGTTATCCTTCCTACCTGCAAAATTCCAAAGTCTTGAACTAGTCCCTGAATGCCAATACTGTAGTAGGGTATTCCCAGAATAATGTGAGTAAACCTTCATACAGTAATCCCGACAAGGAAAGACTAGATGAGATGTCTGAACAAATAAAAAAGATAAATATGGAGGTGACCTACTTGAGGAACCAAAACAGTTAGTTGCAGGCTGCTAAGAGGAATATATAGTCCAATCAGAATAGAGAGAATCCACAAGGACATCACTTTGATAGAGGGCAACATCAGGACAAAGGGTATAACAATGATAGAGGATACAACAACGATAGAGGATATAACCAAGACAGAGGCTACAATAATGATAGGGGATATAATAATGAAAGAAGGCAGAATTATGATAAAGGACAATCCTCAGGCCAGAACTTTGACTGAGGCAGTGGACAAGGATTCGAAAGAAGATAGCAGTCAGGACAGAACATAACTTGGAATACTGGTCCCAACAATGGAGGAGTTTCCACCCCATTGGATCAACCAATCAGTCAACTTGTTAATCAGTCTGCCAGTCAGTCGGCTAATCAAGAGAAGCCTCCTAGTGGTGTATATCTAGCTGAGGCTGCTTTATTAGGGTGGTGCAGGCTCCACAAGACTAGTCAGCATTCTGAGCTGGACTGTCAAGAGTTCCAAACAGTAGCCTCGATCTTTCAGTATGAGGTGGAGAACAATACTAGCTGTCAGGAAATTGTACCCTCTATTCCTTATGATTCACCAGTGTTGGTGTTGAACCATGCTCCTTTTCCATAAAGTAAGGACAATGCACCTGAAAAAGAATATGACCGGCTGGAGGAAGAAACAGACCAGGTATGCAATGGGGATGAAATGATCCAATTATTTGATGAAAATCCAATGAACGACAATGGTCCTAGGGATGAAGAAGAAGCCTACATTGAAGAAGTACAGACCTTCCAGAGGTTTGTCAAGAAGTATGATTTGAGAGAGTTGCCACACAGGCGCCCACAGGCTGGAGGCCCCTTTACTACTTCCATTCCATCAAATAATTTCAACACGCCTCTAGACCCCAACACTAGTAACAATCCCTCATTGCTCCTGGTTTCCAGGCAATATTTATCTCAAGGAGGACAGGCTGATGTACCAAAGGGAAGAAGTGCTAAGGAAAGTAAAGAAAAGATGGTGGAGTACCCGGGGGAGAACCACACTAATTTAAATGAAGAACAATTGGCCATATATGTTGCTGAAGAACTCTGGAAGTTAAAGGTAAATCTATCTGCATTTGAGCTATTAAGAGTTCCATCCATTAGGAATGCAGTTTTAAGTTCTTATGATGCAAATTCTACGTTGCAAGATAAATTAGTTAGTAAGAATGCCCATAAAGCATCTAGTTCTCAGCCAATAGGAGGACAGGATCAGTCTCATGATCAAGTCCATATGCCCCCTGGAGACACTAGGAAGGAAAGGGACAAATCTCAAGTTGTTCAAGTGGATACTCCCTTGACTCTGTTCCAAGGGAAAACATATACTCCCCCAGTTTTGATTTTTGTTCGTGTATTAGGCAAGAATTTACATAACTGTTTGCTGGATTTGGGTGCCTCAACCAATGTTATGTGCCTTGGTGTCTGTAGAGCTATGGGTATCACCCCTGCGAATTCTCAAAAGAAAGTCACATAGCTGGATAGGACTGAAGTCAATGTTGTAGGAGAGCTGAATATGATCCACATGCAAATTGCTTCTGATCCTAGGATTCAGCAAGTTATTAATATACAAGTGGCTGACATCCCTGACGCCTATGGCCTAATCTTGGGAAGGGACTTTACCAGGGCTCTAAATGGATATGTTTCAACTGACCACTCCCATATGTGGCTCCCCTGGAAAGGAGTGCCAAATCAGATTAGGATTGAACGAGAACCCAGGATGAAATACATGATTACGGAGTATCAGAAGACCTCTACTGAGATTCTGGTGTCAGAAGTAGGTATGGGTAGTTACATGCTTTCTGCTCCCTTTGAAGAACTGGATTCGGAGGAGGTCCTCATGTTGCATACAGTATCTCATGGCCTCATGACAGAGTCTAGTGGTGTTGAAGCCCTAGTGGACCCAGTTAAAGACAATGGTGAACCAACTGAAAGAAATGATGATCCAGAGGATAATCAGCTAGCTTTGTTAGACAGTTTTCAAGAGTTCCTTCAAAAGTGTATTGAGATACAGATTTAGTTAGGGAGAAGGATGAACTTTGAAGAGCTACTTTTTCCCAATTGGTGTAGGGTACATAATGCTTCACATTCAGAATTGGATTGTTGCTTATGCCAAGCTGCAATAAAACAAATACAGAAGTATACTAATCCTGCAATCCGAATTGATAACATCAATGTCCAGGAAGACTACAAAGGAAGAGAAAGGGTGCCTTCTGAAGAGCCATCCAGCAGTAACAGTGCAAGTAATACAGCGAGAAACCTGTTGATGTGTTTTTCGTGACCGCACCAACACAGAATAAAGTCGCCAACGGCTACCCTATTCTCTCTTGGTCAAAGTATTTTGTGCGCTAAGATTGCAAGAAAGTTCACATGTTCAACTCCAAGGTTCTTTTAGTGTGAATAGTCTCAGTTGGCTTGATATGATTTGCTGGTATTTCAAGGGGACTTACAGAATTGTTCAGCAACAGAGAAAGGAATTCAAATGCTCGAAAGATTTGTCTATGAAGCGTGGGTTTCCTATTCTAACCAAAAAGTACTGAATTGAAATGGTGTAAGGTTAAGAAGGCTCTAATTTACTCTAAGGCGTGGGACATGGCGATCAGTTCTCACAAGCTCCAACCAAGCTCTGTTTTGCCTCACTTCGGACAACTTCCACAGAACTAGTGCAATCTTCAAAGGAGTAGCTCAAGGTGTTCAGATCACAACTTAGCATGAAAATACCATCACAACGACGCATGTAAACATACAAATCATGATCGAAGTTAAATTTGCCAGATTCCAGTTGACCACACAAGGCGCATTCACCATCAGCGAACACACTAGTGGTATGGATAGATGAAGTTTTCTCAAATTGAAGACCACATTCCACAATTACTATCTACTGCTTACATGAAATGAAACTTATTCTACTTTAAGTCACTACTCGAATTAGAAGGACGAAGAAACCTTGCTAGCTACTCACAACAAAAGACAAAATTCATCATCAATGAAAATTCTTTTTATTGGGAGAGTGTTCACAACAATTTCTTACAAAGTTTTAAGGAAAAACTTTCCTTCTTCAACTACTCTATCAATCTATACTAAGCTACTTCTAATTTGTCTCTCTATTCTAATCTCTACTATCTCATGAATGTACAAATGAGGGGGACTCCCCCTTTATATAGCTGGCCAACTCCAATGGACGACTCAGATTACAATCGACTGGATGGCCCAGATTGTGCCACCTCAGCCCTAAACAAGATTCGCCCTAAAAACTGCCATAATGGAGAGTGGAGCAATAAATGAGCAATTAATGGCCACCATCCTTCTAGAAGATTCCAGCTTGTAGACACGTTCACACTGTGCTTGATTTTCTTGGACTTGATCAAACAGCTTCAACTTTTGGCATGGCATGCACGTTTTCATTTTGAAATTCCAAGACCACAATCTCATTCTTCTGCTTGATGAAGACTTTCTTCTTGATGTTGTTCCTCAACTTAGAATTACTTGAGGACGATCTTCTTCTCTCCATCTTGAGCTTTGAAAACTTTTCTTCTTTGTCACTTGAGTTGGGCACATACTAAGTCTCAACACTTAGTCATTTTCTCCAAGTATTCGCTTCATCTCTTTAAGTCACCACCATTTAGTCTCGACGTTCCACCTGCAAAACAAGCAAGGAGAAGAGCATCAGAACACTTCATAATATAAATTCAACTTACTTACCAGGATTTTCACGCTCCAACATCCAAGGGTTCATCATCTTCACTAGCCAACTTTGTGTTCAATCCTTCATGCCTTAGCCAAATTTCATCATCCTCAAGGACATATCATCTTTTGAAAGTGTTAACTTCAACCGCATCTTCCTCACTTTTCCGACTGACATTTCATCCAACCCTGGCTCGAGCAAAAAATTTTCATCAGGAACTTGATCAAAAATCATCTAGGCGATCATTTTCAAATTCATCTGCCAAGGCATTTTTAACACATTTTTCCTTGCCTTAGAAAATTTCTCAAATTTTCCTTAGGAAATTCATCAACCTGGTGCCCATAAAAAATCTTCACCTCAGAATTCCTGGCAAGCTGTGGAAGACTTTGAAACCCATTCCTCATCGTAGATGTCCAATACCCAGAAGAAAATTTCCCCTAGAAAGCATCGAATTCATGTGTATCCAAACGAAGGAGTACATTTAATTTTTGAATTTTCAAACCTTAGAAAAATATTTCTCAATCAAATTTATCCTCATTCTTCATCTCTGGGAAAATTTTCCTTGCTCGACCTTGAAAATTTTAACAATTTCATGAAGCTAGCACCTTCTAGCATATTTCATAGCCAATTCCTTCTTGCCTCAGAAAACTTTATCCCTTCAAGTCTAGGCGCAAATAGAGGGTCACACTTCAAGTTTCACATACTTATAATATTTTTATCTTTCCACAAGTCAAAGGCACAGTCAAGGGGTTGAGGTTCAAATTTTCCATACTTAACATATTTCCTAGCTTAACGCCTTGGAATCTTTCACTTTGCATGCATCACGCCTCGGAATTTCCACTTTCCTAGATATATCCCACTACTTCTTTGATCTTTGCTCCAATAGCCTCTTGTTCTAGCATGATGAAGGAACAATCTTCATCCGCTTGCTCCCTAAGCTCAATCACATCATCCTGTTGTGACTCATTCTCCTTGTTGTTGGGTGATGTTGAGGTACACTCTTCATTTGGTGCTAAAAATGTTTGTGTGACGTATTCAATCCATCCTTTGTCTTTGAAGAATCCATATGGTAGTACTGGTAATCCAAGGCGACATCTGGCGAAGTTGATGGCTTCTTCACATGTTGTGCAAGTGAACTTTGGATGAGGTGCGTTGTGAATCTGGCACCAACAAGGGAGAAAAACACCTTTCAAGCAAACATTGCCAAGTTCCAACTGATTTTGGATCCTAAGTATGAATCTCGTGAAAGCCTCATCCACAACTTCCGGAAGGCTATAATCATCAGGTTCTACATCCAATACTCCTGGCTTTGGGACATCCCAAAAGAAAATTTTCCCTTGGAAGAGGAAACACCCAAGGCAACTGTCAGCATACAGAAGTGAATGAATGCACTAGATTGCGAGTTATTGAAGAACCAGGAATGGAGGACTTAGCTCGAAGTACAGGTGTGAGAAATTTTCAATGTCCATTTACTCAAGGAGGAGAATGTGAAGAGGGAAGTGATTCTAGTACTCTTCAAGAAAGAATGCTCCTTGATGAAAAGGTTCAGTTATGTATGAATAAGATGGAAGAAATGGTAAACAACTTAAGGAAAGATGATGTGTTTGATGATCAATGGGCTACCAAGATGGAGGCAAAATATGAAATGCACTTCGCGTCAGCACTTGATCCATTATTCACAGTCATGGAAGGATTGCTTGATGAAATTGAAACAAATGAAACACTGCCTGACAAAGAGATAAAAGATGAAGAACAATTCAGGTTGGGGCTTGATCCGTTGCTATGGATTCAAAAAGAGTCAGCGCATGAAAGGATCCAAATTTCCAAATGCCCTCTTGAATCGATTTCCCACCCCACTCCTCCCAGTTTGGATCATCTCCATTTAGATGCAAGAGGCTTGGTTCACCATCAACTTCGACCTCCTGATGAAGCAATGGACAACAGGCAAGAATCCATGCTAGCAAATGAAGACCACCAGGTTGTATCTTTCCCTACTATTGGTTACAAAGAATATCATTTTGATTATGGGGATTTAGGAAAGATGACTTGTTTATCAATTAATCATGGTCTAGATGAGTTGCCTCAATTGCTAATCTTTCCTGAAGTTTTGCTTGAGTTTGAGATTTGTATTGTGAAAGATTACTTTTCCGAGTTCAAGGACAAATTTGCTAGGCTCCGCACCATCACTGTTGTTTTGTCGCTGCTGAACATCCTGAGAAATCATGCTAGGAGTTGTATGTACTTAGGTCTTTTGATTGTTGTTCGCTTAAAGTTTTTGTTTTGGTTTAGATAGGTTGTCTTGCTTTTGTAGTTTAGCTTTCAATAAAAGGGGATCCCATTTGTGAGGGGGGGTGTTGTGTTTGTTTTCGCCACACTCCAGTACAATGTTGACATAATGTTAGTCCATTTCTTGGATAATCATTTAGGAAGTACTTTAGAATCTGAGGTTTTTCTTTCAAGTCTTATCATTTGGTTGGGATTTGTACTTGACTCGGAAGGGAATCATCTATTGTAATTAATTGCTCTAAGTCATTGAGGTTTCTTGGGAAAGGTTTTGGCAAGTGGAAATCTTACGTCTTGCTTCAGGGCCACTACAATTCCCAAACCCATTGGAGGCTTCGTTGCCTACCAGCCAATCAAGGAATTGATGGAGAAATCGAAAGAAAAGAGAAAATGTGCTTAAAAGAAATACCTGAAAACAAGAAATGAGAAAATGAAAAATGAAATATTATGAAATATTGGTTTTGGGAATATACGAGTAACTCCACCGGGGCTATGGACGCCCGGCTGGCAGTGGAGAAATATTCATGAGAATTGTAGCGACAACCTCGTCGGGGCTATGGACGCCTGACTGGCAGCGAGGAAATGTCCAGAATGCTTTTGAAGTTAAGATATTTATTTAACTTGCTGGGACGGATTCTAAGAGCTTCAATGGTCTTTTGAGTTGGAACAAACGCAATATGCACACACTTGTAATCAAAAGATGAGGTCCCTTGACCCAATTTAGGATTCCTCTTCCCTTTTAAGTATATTCCCTGGTCAGTTGATGGGTTGGAAAGAATTATCCAAAGGCTCTGAGTATGGAATGAATTTTGTCTTTGAAATGTTCAGGAACATTTATTCAGGTTGGGGCTAATGTTGTGACCTTTTTCACACATCGCCCCATTGCAAATGGGGACCCCCCAAATTTTGGCTTTGCTTTTGGGTTGTTTTGTCGTTGTCTCTCTTTTCTACTGTCTGTCTTTCCGGGGATGTGCCCGTCTTTGAGCTTGAATTGAAATTTTGGCTAAGTTTGAGAATTAGGGTTTTGAACTCTCCAGCCGATTTAAAATCAAATGAAGTAATCAAGTTGAAGTCTAACCTTGGCATTGTTGTTAGTATACTTCCAGCAGGTACAGGCCAAGCAAGTGATGAGAACCCCGTGACACGAATTTCAAGTCAAACAGAGTTATAGAAGATGGAAAATCAGACACTTACTATTTTTAGCATACTGAAATGCAAGAGAATTAGGGTTTCCTAAATTCAAGGGCAAAACACAACAATCGTACAAATGCAGCATCTAGCTATGATCACCACCCTTTAGGCAATTGGCACACAAAATTTGAAGGCATTCTGAGCAATTGCTATTTTTAGCAAGTTGCTAAAAATAACAGGTACAGACAGATATCAGGCGTCAGTAGCACAAACACATCCCGAGGTCCAGAACAAAGCAAAATCCAACCTTTTTGGAGCCAAAAATCAGCTTGAAATGCAAAATTTGGGAAAATTTCTAAAAATAGAAAATTAGGGCAAGCCAGGGCTAGTATGAACAAATCGTTCCAAGTTAGACGAAACTATAAAGAGTTCACTAAGCCTGAGAAATTTGAGATCCAACACCAAAGTGCGCCCAAGCTAAGTGGAGAGGATAAAATTCTTCTAAGTCTGGGAAATTTGAAGTAGGCATGGTGAAATGCGCCCTTGCAGTTGAAGATTGCTAAAAAGTTTCTAACTCCTCAAAATTTGAAGCTCTAGAGGTCATATGCACCCTGACTCACTTAGTTGGTGATAGAAAATTCTAAGCATTGAAAATTTGAAGCACACTACCTCAAATGCGCCTTAAGGAGAGAAGAGGAGACTTGAAATTTTTCTAAGTATGTGAAATTTGGAGTACACCCCTCCATATGTGCCTTCAAGAGGAGAATGGGTGATGAAAATTCACTAAGGCACAAAAACTTGAAGTACACCCCCCCAAAAGCGCCCAAGGTAAAGAAGACTCCAAAAAAATTTCTAAGGCAAGAAAATTTGAAGAAGGACCCTCCAAATGCGCCCCTAAAGAGAAGATGAAGGTGAAAATATTCTAAGTCTTGGCAACTAGAAGTTCCACCTCTTAAATGTGCCCTTGACTAGTGGAGGGAGTTGGAGAATTTACTAAGTATTTCAAAATTGAAAGCATGACGAATGTGCTTAGGTGTGAAACAGATGGGCAAAGTCAGTGATCAAAGTGTGAAGAAATGAAAGTAGAGGTTGAATGCGCCATTGGAGGTAAAGTGTTTGAAAGAATTGTGTGAATGTTCAAAATTGGAAGCTCAGGGTATGATTTGCGCCTGGCTAGGAAGAGGTTGAAAATATATTCTAAGTCTTTTAAATTTAAAAGTCAACCTCCTATATGCGCCTGGATTTGCCTGTGGAGCCTGGAAGAATGCCAAGTGCCAATACTTGGTGTAGAAGACCTCATTTGCGCCCTTGGAGGAGAAGATCAGTTTAAAATATTCTAAGTGCTTGAAAGTGAAAGCCTATAGGGTGAAATGCGCCTTTGAGTTGAAGGAGTTTCTAAAATTTCAAATTTGAAGTCCCCACCCCTAAATGCGCCCCTCTTTGAAATATCAAAAAAATTCTAAGTTTTCAAATTGAAAGTAAGCCCCTCCAAATGTGCCTAGAAGAGAGAGAGGACTTGAAAAATATTCAAAGACATTAAAAGTAGGTGAAAACTAGGCATCAAGGCATTGAACACATGCATGCAAGAAGACAAAATACAAGGCGTCCAAAGAATGAAGTGGGTCCCTTTGAGAATATTTTAAGTGTTGACACTTGAAGCTTGACCCCTTGTTGGTGCCCAAGGTGAGTAGGGAATCTAGGCGTAGGAGTTTGAAGTTAAATGCCTTGAACATTTTGACCTTGGAAATATTTCTAAGTATGGGAAATTTAAAGTGGACTCCTCTGTAGGCGCCTAGAAGTTATATGAGGAATATTTCAAGGCGCTGGAAAATTTTGAAATTTAAAATACCTCCTATCAAATGCGCCTAGGTTTGAGGTGATAATAAAATTCACTGAGGCATGGATGAAATTGGCAGGGATAAGTCAGAGTACTCCATCTTCATGAGATCGATGAAAATTTCAAATCCAGTGGCAGGATACTCAACTGGGATGAAGAATCGAATTAAATTTGTTGAAAATATTTTCCTAAGGTTGAAATTCAAGAAAAATTAAATGAACCCGTTCGTTGTGTACCCATGGATTCAACGTGTTCTAAAGAAAATTCTCTTCTAGGTATTGGACATCTGCGATGAGGAATAGATTTTAAAGTCTTCTACACTTTGTCGAGGCCTTCAGGGTAAATATTTTTGATGGGCACCGGGTTGATGAATTTCCTAAGGGAAATTTGAAAAAATTTCTAAGGCAAGGAATAAATGATGTTGTTGAAGATAGAATGCCTTGGCAGATGAATTTGAAGTGGGATGCCTAGATAAATTTTGATCAAATTCCTGATAAAAGCATTTTTTTTTTTCTCGAAGCCTGAGTTGGATGACATATCAGAGTGAAGTATCCCCGAGGGTAAGAGATGATCAGTAAATTGGTGATGCCAAATCTTTGTCAGAAATGGCTAGTATTTTGAGCCCAGATGAGACCCAAAGGTTGAAATGATCCTCCAAGAACTTCAAAGTTGAGAAACAGCGTCAAAGTTTGAAGTAGTGTGAGCAGCGTTTCTAGATGGGAATCTTTTGGATGATGAAATTAATGGCATTTATTACCCACTCCTCTTGGTGGCGATTTTAGGGTGAATCTTGTTTGGGAGCTAGGTAGCACGATTAGGCCATCCGATTAGGTGTTATGTCGAGCCATCCAGACTTGCCGACTATAAAATCCCCTCATTTGTACTAATAGTAGAATTAGGTAGAAGCTAGAATAGAGACAAAATTAGAAGTAGCTTAGTATAGATTGATAGAGTAGTTGAAGAAGGAAAGTTTTTCCTCAAAACTTTGTAAGAAATTGTTGTGAACACTCCCAATAAAAAGAATTTTCATTGATGATGAATTTCGTCTTTTGTTGTGAGTAGCTAGCAAGGTTTCTTCGTCCTTCTGATTCGAGTAGTGACTTAAAGTAGAATAAGTTTCATTTCATGCAAGCAGTAGATAGTAATTGTGGAATGTGGTCTTCAATTTGAGCAAACTTCATCTATCCATACCACTAGTGTGTTCGCTGATGGTGAATGCGCCTTGTGTGGTCAACTGGAATATCATGTACTTAACTTCGATCATGATTTGTATGTTTATATGCGTCGTTGTGATGGTATTTTCATGCTAAGTTGTGATATGAACACCTTGAGCTACTCCTTTGAAGATTGCACCGGTTCTGTGGAGGCTTTCCGAAGTGAGGCAAAGCAGAGCCTGGTTGAAGCTTGTGAGAATTGATCGCCATGTCCACGCCTTAGAGTAGATTAGAGCTCTCTAAACCTTGCATTTTAAATTAAGTACTTTCAAGTTAGTTCAAGAAACAAGAACTTCATAGACAAATCTTTCGAGCATTTAAATTCCTTTCTCCGTTGCCAAACAATTCCGTAAGTCCCCTTGAAATACCAGCAAATCACATCGAGCCAACTGAGCCTATTCACATTAAAAGAACCTTGGAGTTGAACGTGTGAAATTTTTTGCAATCTTAGCGCATGGAATACTTTGATCAAGAGAGAATAGGGTAGTCGTTGGCGACTTTATTCTGCGTTGGTGCGGTCACGAAAAACACATCAACAAAACCCTGCAGCTGCTGGTTACTGGACTCTGAGAGTTGATGGGTCTAAATCAAAGCAAGGAGCTGGAGCTGGATTCGAGTTGATTAGTCCAAGAGTTAAAACATTCTTCACTGCTCATAGACACTAGTTTCACTGTACTAATAACGTAGCCGAGTATGAAGCCTTAGTTCATGGATTGTTGATGGCCTTGAAGAAGAAGATTAAGATATTGCAAGTGTGTGGAGATTCTGAATTAGTAGTCAAACAAGTTAGAAGGCAGTACTCCTGCCATGACAGAAGAATGACTAACTACAGACACAGAGTATGGGACCTTATTGAAGGATTTGACACCTTCAACATTCAACTGAGTCCACAAAGTAAATACCAGACAGCTAATTCATTGGCCTAGGCAGCCAACACTCTACAGCCTCTATCTCTTTCTGGGTTGAAGAAGTTTACAGTGGAACTGACCCTAGTGCCCTTAGTTCCTGATAATGTTACTAGTTTCTAAGTGTTTCAGGATGATAAGCATATTCTAGACTTTATCACAAATACAGATATTTTTGCTTCTCAGATCATTGATGAAGTTGAGCCTCAAGAGGCAGAGATGGATTTGGAAGGGGTAATCAATTTGAAGCCCAACACTATTCCCAGGGGAATGGTGCAACTAGAGAGGATCTTTGATCTAGACAAGATCAGAGACTAGGATCAAGACACTAGGAAGGAGTCCATCAGTGGACAATGTGAAAAGTATAATATGGGATCCCAGGAGGATGTAAAAAATGTTCTTATTGGCAAAGTATTCACCCTAAAAGAAAGACGAGGAATCATTGATGCATTGCATAATTATCCAGATGTGATAGCCTAGAGTTATGAGGACCTGAAGACTTATGATACATCAGTCATAACTCATACTATCCCTCTCAACCCAGGAGTGAAACCTTTCAGACAAAGGTAGAGACCTATTAATGCTCTACTGGAACCTGTAATACAAAGGGAAGTGTAGAAACCGTTGTCTGCGAGAATCATATTTCCAGTCAGACACTCTAGTTGGGTGGCGAACCTGGTTCCTGTATGAAAGAAAAATGGCGAAATCAGATTGTGTGTAGATTTCAGGAACCTGAATAGAGCATCAGAGAAAGACAATTATCTAGTGCCTTCACTGGATGAAGTACTCTAGATTGTCAACGGATCTCAAATGATGTCTTTTCTAGATGGTTACTCAGGATATAACCAGGTCATGGTACAATATGAGGATAGACATAAGACTGCTTTCACCACTAAGTGGGGCACCTTTGCTTATAGAAGAATGCCTTTTGGCTTGATTAATGTTGGAGCTATGTTCCAAAGAGCAATGGACATAGCCTTTAAAGATATAATTGGGAAGTGCATAATCATCTATATGGATGACGTGACGGTATTTTCAAAAAATAGAGGTGACCATATCTCAGATCTGTGCAAGGTTTTTTAGAAATGTAGAGAGTTTGGAATATCCCTCAACCCAAAGAAATGCATCTTTGGAGTTACCGAAGGTAAGCTACTAGGGCATATCATCTCTGAAAAGGGGATTGCAATTGATCCAGAATGTATAGAGGCTATTCTCAAGATCCCACCACCTGCTAGTAAAAAGGAAATGAAGTCATTCTTTGGCAAAATCAATTTTGTCAGGAAGTTCATCACTGGATTTGCTGAGATAGTCAAGCCACTGAATGTGATGTTGAAGCTGGAGGCCAAGGTGGAATGGAATGCAGAAGTGAAGGAAGCATTTGCTGAGATCAAAAGAGCTATTGTTGAAGCCCCAGTTTTAGTAAGTCCCGATTATGCCAAACCATTCTATGTATATTCATTTGCTTCCGACCACTCCTGTGCCGCTATATTAACTCAGAAATATGACCAAGGAAATGAACACCCCATAGCATTCATAAGCACACCATTGAAGGATGCAGAACTGAGGTACCCAAATGTGGAGAAGTAGGCTTATGCCTTAGTCAGGGCAGTCAAAAAATTCAGACATTACATCCTCAGAAATAAGATCTTTGCTATAGTTCTCGATCCTGTAGTCAAGCTGCTCTTGATACAGAATGAATTGGGAGAATGAAGAGCCAAGTGGGTAACTATGCTACAAGAATATGATATGGAAATTCAGCCCATGAAGTTGGTAAGAGGGCAGGGGCTCACTAAGAAAATGGCAGAGACAGACCCTAATCTTACAGCTTAGGCTTACACTTTAGAGGATGTTTCTCCTGGCGAGTGGTATGATGATGTTGTTCATTATCTCCTGACTCAGAGGTGCCTTAATCATCTCAATCCAGTACAGAGAAGAGCACTGCACTTAAAGAGTGGCAGTTTCATGTTAAAAGGGGTTGTTTTATACAATAAAAATCACGAAGGAGTGTACTTAAGGTGCCTAGGAAAGGCAGAATCTGAAAGAATGATGTTGGAATTCCATGACAGATATGGTATAGGCCATGGGTCAGCACCATCTACAACAAACCAAATTCTCAGAGCTGGTTATTATTGGCCTACATTGTTCAAAGACACCCACAGTCATGTCAGGACATGCCATGTGTGTTAGACGGCGGCCACCAAAGAGAAGTATGCAACACTCCCACTTCAGCCAGTTGTTGAGGTAAAACCTTTTGCTCAATGGGGAATGGACTTCATTGGCCTCATCAATCCACCCTCCTTTGCTGGTCAAAGGTATATTCTCATCGTTACTGATTATTTTATGAGATGGATAGAGGCTCTTGCATGCAAACAGTGTACTTCTAAGGTAGTGATCAACTTCCTTGAATCTGGTATTCTTAATCATTTTGGATGCCCCACGTCTTTAGTTTGTGATAATGGTCTTGCATTTTCATCGTTAAAGTTTTCTAACTGGGCTTTTGATCATGGGATCATTATAAAATTTGCATCCAATTACTATCCACAGGGTAATGGGTTGGTTGAATCCTCTAATAAGAATCTTTTGACTATCATCTACAAGTTATTAGGAAGGAACCCTAGAGACTGGCATACCCAACTCAGATTTTCTCTTTGGGAAGATCGTACAAGACATAAGGCCTCCATAGGGATGTCACCCTACCACCTGGTTTATGGATTAGAACATGTGTTTCCCATACAATTGAAAATTCCTACCCTTCAGTTCATCAATGAATATTATGATGAGGGAGATAGACATGAGGCAAGACTTGCTGAACTGTTACACCTTGAAGAAAAGAGGGATGAAGCCCTAGAGAACTTTTCCAAACATCAAGGGGTTGTCAAGAGATGGTTTGATAAGAGAGCCAAGGTTAAAGCTTTTAGGATTTCTGACTTGGTTCTTTCCTGGGATAAAGCCCATGAACGTAAGGGAGAGCACGAAAAATTTGATAAACTTTGGCTTGGACTTTACCAGATCTCGGAAATCCTGGGAGATAATGCTTTTCGATTGAAAACTCTCATTGGAGAGGATATCCCACTGCCTGTCAATGGGCAGTATTTGAAGCATTATTTCCAATCTTGAGCTATTTTCAGCTTTGGTCTTGTATATAGTTAGATTAGGGTTTCCCTTTCTTCTTTTCTTTTTGGTTTGCTTTTGGTTTGTTTGTTTTTGCTCTACTCTTGTTTTGGGAGTTTTCTCTATTTTTTCCTGGGTGTGTTGCACCTGCATGGCGAATCTATCTTCTCTGGAATTGTTCTAAGTATTTCCTGGGTGAACTTTAGTCTTGCATCTTGAAAGGATGGTTGAAATCTTTACTGTTGCCAATAGTTTTAATGTCATATTTATAGAAGATTGAGTCATTGGCGCGGATTTGAATTTTAAATACTCTGAAAATCTTATATCCATCATATATCTTAAGAACCCTGATGTCACTATAGGAATCCTTGTGAAGTCTTGTCAAGTAAAAATCCTATTTCTGCTTCAGCACCACTATGATTCTCAGCCCTGAGTGTGAACTTCATTGTTCGCAGGTTGGAATGAAGACATACATTGAATATCAAAAGAAAGAAAAGTGAAATATTGAATATCAAAAGAATAAATTCAACTTATCAGGGGTACCTGAATATCTCTACCAGGGCTATGGATGCCTGGCTGGCAGTAGAGCTATGTTCAGGAGAGTCACAGTGATAACCTCGTCGGGGCTATGGATGCTTGACTGGCAGCGAGGCCCTATCCAAGTTGCTTTTGAAGTTAGAATCCTTATGTAGCTTGACTTGATTGAACTTGGTTTCTGTAGTAACTTAAGGAAGGAAATGAACTCATGTGCACACATTGGGATTTTCAGTTTATGGAAAGTTTGATCTATCCTTTGGTTCTGATTCTTTAAATCTTGCATTCTGACTTGTTTGTTTGATGGTGAGATTGAAACCAGAGATTCTGGGTTCTTGATTCTTGTTCGTCATCAAATGCTCTGGAGCATTTTCCTAGCAGAAGTTGCCATTTGTTGTGTAGTTTTTTGCACACATGCCCCACTATAGGCGGGGACCCTCTTTCACTTCAGTTTTGGTGTTCTGGCCCTTTCTTTTTGGGGTTTTTTCTTACTTAGGTACGCACTTAATTGTTTATTTTGAATTCCCAAGTGTTTCCAGGTTATTCATTGAAAATCTTAAGTTCTAATTGAATTTCGGGCTTTTGCCTTGATCTGGGATTTTCCGCCCTGGTTAGATTTTCCTGGATCTTGCTTGGATTCCGGTTGAACCTTGTTGCTCAGGACTTTTGGGTCTTCACAGATTTCTATGTGGGCCAGATTTTCCTGGATTCTGCCCTATTATCGAATTCCCAAAATCCTTCTCTGGCTGTCCTATCGACTACATTATTGGCTTCGTGTGTGGTCAGAGAAGTGTATTTAACTTGGTTTTTATGTCTTTTATGCCATCCTGCTTCTTATTTTCCCTTGTTGTGCTCTAAAGTGCTTTCATGCGAGTATCTAGTTGAAATTTTGGGGCGTTCAACTTTGATTTGATTGATTTGGTGGTGGTTTCTTGTGTGCTCTCACCTCTGTTCTTTGTGGGTGCCGCTGGACTTTGCGTTTACTGCTTCTGAGGTCAATTCTCGCTTTGTAATGGTATGTCTCTGATTTCCTAGCCTTTGATTGAGAATTATGAATGTCACGTTGGTATTGTGAGGGCTTGTGGGATTTGAATTCCTGTGTATTTGTTCATTTCATGCTAGGGTTGGTTGGTTTTGTGTCATTTTTCATCCCTTGGGTAAGTCTTGAACTCACTTGTCTATTCGCATTTTGATGAATCTTGCCTGAGAGTAGTTAGCTAACCCTAGTAGCAACTTAGCAATTGAAACAACTAAATTCTGAGCTTGTCTGTGTGTTAATGGCGGATGAATAGGGTTCGGGCCTAAGGTAGTGCCATGTCTAGTTATTTCATTTTATGGTTGGCCTAGAATATAAAGAAATTTCATGAGAGGTCCGTCCCTGACTTTCCCTAAGTTAAACTTGTCGAAATCCATAGTCGGTTCAGTGTCTAGATGAAATTGGGACTCTCCGTCCCTTCCGGATTCCCTTCATTGTGACCATTCGAGATCGCTGAGATATCATATCGACTACCTTGAGGTTCGCCGAAATGGTCCTCCTAGGTTCATGTTAGATCGCCGTGACACTATCACTTTTACACCAATGAAATCCTTCATGCATATTAGTCGGAAAGACCTTTCGCTTTCGTCGAGACCTCACCCTGCGAGGAGATTTCTCATCGACGTGCTCGCTCATACTTGCTTTTGGCAAGAAAAGTCCAAGTTGCCAAGAAGTCTTGGCGGGATCCAATGGCTTTATCGATTCATTTGTGTCACTGTGGCATTCGTGCTTCGACAAGACCTTTCGCCGAACACCTTTCCTTTCGTTAGGATGTGTTCTTTCCGGTCGTCGTAACCCTTCGAGTTCAGGGAGATGTCACTCTGATTGCCCTATGTTTCATTGAAAAGGCCTTCTTAGGTTTACATTTAATTGCTAGGACCCTGCAATTCTTTCACCGAAAGTCTCTCGGTCGGGGTGACTTCATAGTGTCGCCAAGATGTCATAGTGGGTCCCTAAATTCTTGACGATCTTCCGCTCTCTCGCTATGACTTTCGCTTTCGTCGAAGTATTTTTGTCAGGGAGACATCCATCTTTTCACTGAGACCTTACCATGAGATTCCAACTCTCACCGATAATTTCACGAATTTCGTTGGGACTACCGACGTTCACCAAGACGTTGTAGCGAAGCCTTCTTCTCTTAGCGAGCCCAGGTTTTTTCACTGAGACCTCTGGCCGAATCCAAACCAAGCCCTATTCGGCAGGACATCACAACTTTGCCAGGACTTCATATCGATAAACTGTTGTCTGGGCGAAGTGATTAATTAAACTTTGAAAGTCGGTGAAACATGACCGATTCACTGTGACTTTATACTGAGAACATCTCTCATCAATGTGACTTTCATGTCCGCTTTAAGCGAGACATGTCCCTTTCGGCGTGACCTCTTTCCGAATAAAATTTGTTCGGCCGAAGTATACTCGTTTGCTTCGCTGAGGGTTTCCTCCGGTTGCCAGGATGTTTTACCAAATCCCCTGAGTCTTAGCGAAGCCTATCCTGCTGATTTCCTTCGGCGAGACTCCCAAATGTCACCGAGACTTCTCCATGAAATCTTAACTCATGTCGAAATCCTTCGTTCTAGGAATCTCCATTGGTCCAGAACTTTGCCTTGACCGCGGATGTCCGCCAGTATCAGATTTCTCTGAATCCACTGTTGCCCTGATTTTCTGAGGAATCCCATCTGACTCATTTTTTTTGCGAAAATCTGTCCCTCACGGATTTCCCTGAAGTTTGGTAAAATGTAAAGGAACATGAAATAATTGAATCCGTTTACAATTGTTGATGCATTTGATGATTATTTCATGTCATATTTGAATCTCTCAGGTGATTTATTGATTAAAAATGATCAGGTTTGATGATTAAGTAGGTGTTTCTTGGGTTTTTCGCTGGAATCCGATCGGTTTGGAATTTCCTGAATTCCTCTCTGGCTCAGATTCCACGGATGGTCTTGAAACCCAAAATTTGTTGTGGCGATTTTATATGAATTTTAATGACACCTTAACTATGAGAGATGCATTCCAGTGGTGTTTTGATGGATTAACCTTGCTCTCCTGTGGTTTTTACTGTGATTTTCATGTTGAGTGTAGGTTAAATCAAGAAAAACGATAGCTGGTTCCTCGTTGTCTGATGTCGAGAGGATCAAGCTAGACATCGAGAGCAAGGTTCCTGAAAGCAAGATTTCTTATGTCTCGTCAGAAGTCACTGATACCAACATTGGCCTCTGGGACTATGAGGAGTTTAAAGCAAGAATGGCATTCGAGGATCTTCCTTTGGTGACTAGAAGAATGATGGAATCTGGCTTGTCCCATGTAGCCGATTTCCCTTCTACAGTGCAATGCTATGAGCTGGTCCTTGAGTGTGCCAGGCACTATGATCAGGATACACAAAGGATTATTGGGCCTCAAGGGAGAGTTGTTGCTAATCTCAACCCGGTCTCCATTGCCCAAACCTTTGACATGCCAGATAGGTCTCATGTGGTGGGATTCACAACTGAGGCAGCCCAGGAATTCTATGATGACCAAACTGTGAAGTCACAACAGCTAGTCAATTCCTGGCTAGAGAAGTCCAAGTCCCACTACTCCAAATTGTCTAAGCAGCTGTTTAGAGCAAAATTCAAGGAGTACTATGATGCCATCACCTTTTTGAGTAGGGTGCTTGGATTGAGGAGTGCTTGTACATTTGAGAATTGGATGTGCCATGCGATTGTGAGGATGGAGAAGGAGAATATCAACTACCATTGGGTAGGGGTCATCAGTCAAGTAATTCATAAGCAGTTGTCCAATGTGTTGCAAAAAAAGACCTTCACAATGACCTCATATCTGGTCTATGCACTGGCTAGATTCCACCCCTACAGAGGATTGGACACAAAGGGAATTTTTGGACAGGATATCATTTATGAGGTTTACCCTCAGTTGTATTTAGGAAGCTCTGACTATAGGAGGGAAAATGATGCATTCACCATGCATATCACCAGAATGCTTTAGGAAGCAGAGCATGTCAGAATTTCAGATCAGGCCAAGGAGCTCATCAAGAGGTATGGAGCGTGGTTCATCTAGTTCCCAACCTTCTCTTACATCCGGATTGATGGCTGTCAAAAGGCCCCGTAAAGACTTCCAAGGTATCCCACTGACCACATCATATTGCTAGGAGTCACCCGACAGATTTGTGATTTTGATGCCATTGTCAAGAAGGACAAACATAAGACATGATTTGGTGGGGATTTTCCCCTAAGGATTGGCACTAGAGAGGTATGTCCTTCCATTGGTTCTTCCCAAGCTTCAGAAGAAGAATTGAGTGCTCTTGGTTTGTCTCTCCACTCCGAGAGATCTAGATTTGACATCACAGGGGAGGCTCAAAAGAAGGCCAGTAGAGAGTACAACCATAAGGTAAAATTAGAGGACTATTGGGCCAACTGTAGTGATGAATACGAGGTCAGAAGGAAGAAATTCTCCCAGCTTCCACTTGATGCAGTTCAATTATATAATGTAAGAGCGGTGCCTGATCAATTGGAGGATGATGGAGACTTAATTCAGGATCATGCCTATGAGGCAGTAAAAGATAGGCCGATTGGTGATATAGATTGGTAAAAAGAGGAGAAAACATAATTGAAGCAACTGATGGATCCAGTTCTCAAAGTTACCAAGATGTGGCTCAAACACACGGTATGGGAGTTGGAGAACAAGGGAGTGGAATGCACGTATGACCTGATGGGGGACTTAGATTCCCATTCCACTTTTGGGGAGTCCACGGGGTAGCAGGATTCTAAAGGTAAATGTAAACTGGACTCTCCTGTCAAAATTAAATCTAAAGGTGTTTAGGAGGAAGAAGTCTAGGGAGCAGAGAAACAGGGAAGGCCAAAAGCTAAGAGGAGAACAAGGACTAAGAAGTCTGAGTAGAGTCCTGAGGTTGATGCTCCTATGCTGAAGAGGAAAAGAATTGTCAAACTATCAGAGAAGGCCGCCTCCAAGGTTGGGGAAGAAGCTGCCCCACCAGTGATAAATCTTGAAAGCTCGGAGGAGAAGTCCAAAGTATATGCAAAGAAGTCTAGGACTCCCTCTCCCAGGGGCGGTGTGCCTAAGGCTGACCTACCTCCGAGGGCTTCTCATGAGAAGTAGCATGATGACCTCCCTCCCACTCATAAAACCCAAAGTGAACCAGGTGAGACAAAGGAGATTGATGATCATCCAGATACAGGAGGGGATGAATTTCATGAAGGGGAACTCCACAGTGCAGAGGAAGAAATTGAAAAGATAATGCAGTCCCCTATGGTTGCATATGCAGACTCTCCGATCAGAATTGAAGCAATTGAATCTCCTCCAAAGGAGGCAGAAGTAATGAGGGATCCATCACCTACACATGAAGAGGAGCATGTTGCAGAGGAAGAAAGTAAAACGAATGATACTCCCGAGAGACAGAATTCGGCTAAGGAGGCACATGAAGATCAACAAGAAGAAATAGGGAAAATTCAAGTGCAATTGGAGCCAACTGTTCACGGGTGGCTGGACAAGGAAATAAAGAGAAAACAAGTTGTGGTAGAGGGCAATCCACCGAATTGGGATGCACTGCTAGCCGTAATTGGAAAAGATAAAGGTAAGAAAAAGGCTAGAGTGATCTCGAAGGTAGAAATGGATAAGGCACATAACAAGGGTGTTCACATCGCCACCCCTGCTCTAGAAAAAGATAGAGACAACGTGGTTGGAAATGATTATAATATACAAACTTTTAATCTTGGGCCTACATCAGTTGAGCAGGATATTGAGGACTATGAGGTCTCTAGTGCAGTTATGGTAGATCGATTGAGGAAAGAAACAAAGGCCAAGCAGGAGCTGAAGAGAGAAAATGAAAATCTTAGGAAGTGCTTGGAGGAGTTAATAAAGCCTCTATAGTCCATTAATCCCTCCTCCTCTGCTACTAATCCTCTACCTCGGGAGACCACAACTGAGCTTTAAAAGATGAAAGCTTCCACCCTTGCCACTATGAATTGGTTGAAAGGAGTGCAAGAACAGGGTGATGAGGCTATTAAGGAGATCCTATCAATGGGGAAAGATGTTATTATGGTGACTGATTGGTTGAAACAAGTGTTGGCACAAGATAAGGAGGATACAAACCTCCTTCTACAGAAAACTAGAACGCTAATGGAATACACCCGGGATAGATTGGTGAGTGACAAAATCCTTCCCTCTTCTAGAGCTGCCAAACCTTGGGAGTGGTTTGAGGCACTGCAAATCAGGTAGAAGGTGTTGAAAAAGATTCACAAATGAGGGAAGCATATTGATGACGCCTTGACTAAGATTTACAATGGTTCCATTGCCTTCTTCAAAATCATGACGGGAAGAAGAAATATTGTGCCCAAGTACTTGAGCTTGGAACAATTGAGAGAATGGTGGCATGATGTGTATGCACCACTTGATGATGGTTTTTTTTCCGAGCACCAAATGGATGACGTGGCCACCTACCTCGCAGTTATTGATAAACATGTGGCATACAAGGTAGATTGGGATGGGTTGGTTGAACACTCAAGGGATGAGATTGATTCCATGGAGAGGCGACTTAGGGTTCTGCCAGTACCACCTGTGGCCGACTTGGATGGAGCATTCATGAAGCTACATGAAGAGTTAGATCGACACGGGGATAATAGGGAAGAGAGCTAATGATAGGTTGTGGCGCGATTTGTGGTTCCCTATTATCTTCGCGCGCGTCGTCTGAACTGCATTGCAGATCCTAGGCTGACCTCGACGGGACACGCATTTAATGCCTGTTTGACCCATTTAGAAGACTCTCCTGGCCGTGTTGTTTTGCTGAGTTATTGTTGCGAAACCCTTGCCTGGCCGACGAACTTCTAGGGATTTCTATATATTGGGCATGTCGCCTCATTTGTAAAGGGTTAGAAGAATTAGATAGTTGGAAATAGTTAGGAGGTTAGAACTTGTAATCAGAATATAGAAGTGGAGTAAGTTAGCAGGTAGTTGCCCTCAAGCAAATATTGTAACAGAAAGCTAAAATTGTTTCTACAGTGAACAATTCGAATGTAAATAGTGACATTGTGATTTGGTGCCACATTTGTGCTCTCTTGTTTTGCATGGTTTTTTCCATTCCATCTTTAAAATTGCTTTGAGTTGGTAAATATCT
>VDFB02032725.1:0-13029 GCA_007258455.2 Sequoia sempervirens
AGCTTTAGCTCTCTTCCCTTTATATATCCCGCTGGTACACGTGGTTGGGATCGTCCCTTGGGGTTATAAAATCCCCAAGCAGGTCCCACTAAAAAGAGAACACTAAACATTTTTGGCTACTCCCCAAGCTCACACGAAGTGCAAGGGGAAAGCTTGAACGATGTAGCACCCCTTAGGTAACAAAAAGAACAAAGTAAACTATGATTTCTCTTCACCTAGGATCGTCAAATGGTGCAAGGGGATTGGATACATCAATAGCTTACTTTACAAACAAGGCACACAATATATTGATTCCCCCTACTTAAAACTATGTGCCTAATTAGTATGAAAATGAAAAGCAAACAAACTAACTACTAAACTTGGCCCGTTTGTCCTGCAAAAAATATGTTAGAAGTTTTTCAATCTCTGGTCTTCGACAAGCGTGAATGAAACTGCACAATTTTTAGTAAAAACTAGCACAATCACCAACAAGACAAGTTAGGAGGTCAGTATTAATCAAAACAACAGAAAAAAAACTCTGGAAATGAAGTTTAAATCATTGTTTTTTACCTTAGCCGCCTTTGTATAGGTCAAGGTTGCCCCTGTTAGGGTAGGGTCGCCTCTATTCAGGGTAAGGTCGCCCCTATCAATGACCAGGTCACCCTTGTTCAAGAAACAAGGAGCAAATTTGCTTTTGTTTCATAGATGAGTGATTCTGCAAGGGTAGAATCGCCTTTGTTTAGGTTAGGGTCGCCTGTCTTGGGGCAGGATCGCCTATCCTAGGGCAAGGTCGCCCCTATCTGTTGCGGAGTCGCCTTTGTGTAACCTAAACCTACAAAATATCAAACAACAGAGAACGTGAAAGAAAAAGACCCATTTGTGGGTCCCACCTGACGTGCTAGAAATGTAATGCAGCGTTATTTACTAAACCTAAAAGATTCAAAAACAACAAAAAAATGCAAAGGAGGAATAACACAACACCACCTTAAGATTAGCCTAAGTTGAACTCAAACAAAAGAAAAGATAAATAAGAGATATACCTTTGTTCAAATGATATTTTTGGTTGGCCCTTTGATGTAGCTTGAATTTGTGCTCCTTGATGGCAAATAGACTAAAATGCTATACAATATGATCTAGATGAGATGATGAATGCAATGAAAGATGTGGGTGTTTTGATAGATGAATGCAAATGGATGCAATGAAGGATTCAAAATGCAACAATGGAGGTTGAATGCAAAATGCTTGAGAGTAAAATTGCTTGAAGATTGAAATTATGAGATGTGTCCATGAAAATGAGACAAAATCTTCCATTTTAAGGGAAGAGTCTCTAAAGGATCCAATGGCTAGGATTTAACCAACATGGATAAGATGGAGGGTTGTGGTGAGTTGAGGACTCACAAGCCCTCACATCCTGCCATGTGGAAGAGGAGGTGTCACAAGGATAGGTGATGTGGAAAGAGGATATGTGAGGTGGAGGTACTTGCAAGTACCTTGGGATTAGGAGAAGATCTTAAAAAGGAAGTTATTGTCCCCATATGAGGGTGATGGTGACAAGTGAGAAATTTTAGAAAGTCCTCTCTTATCATCATGGGGATGAAAGAAGTTGGTGGAATAAATGTAAATTTTAAATTCACATGATTGGAAAGGAGAAGTGGTTGAGAGAATAAATGTGAATTTTAAATTCACATGATTAGAAGTACCTTGTGGATAAGACAAGGTCCTTATAAAAGAAACCCTTGTCCCATGTGACTGATGTGACAAGTAAGAGAATTTAGAATTTCCCAACAATTTACATGGGGAAGAGAAATGCATTGAGTGAATAAATGTGAATTTTTAGTTCACATGGGGAAGAGGTCAATGCTTAAAAAAGAAAGCCCTTATCAAAGGTTGATTTGGAGGACATACCAAAGATGGCATGTGATTAAATCAAGGTTGTGCAAACAAGTGATCAAGAATATTAATGAGGGATTAGAGGCAAGTGGCAAAATATGGAGAATGTGACATTAATCTTGATTAAGGGTGTGCACATCCTAATCATGGATTAATTAGACTAATCTAGATTAGAAGAGGATTATGGAGGATGTGACATGCAAGGAATTAAATAAATGTTCTATTCATTTAATTCTTTAAGGAAAATGGGGATAAAGGGTAAGGTATTTAATTATTTAACTAGATACCTTAGAGATTTAGAGGACTTTAGGGGTATTAATTAAAGAATAGTAATATTACTTAATTAATGCAAGTAAGAGGATATTTAGATGAAAAGGGATAAATTTGGACAAATGTAAGTGTCCAAATTTAAGTGTCTACAAAATTGTTTAATATTATTTTTTAGCTAATTTGCATCTAATCAAGGTAAGGACTACTATCTAACTAGTTGGACTTAGTTAAAATTTTCACAAGAAATAATCAATTATTAAGATTGTAGATTCAAATGTAACTTCCCATAGAACTTGAATGAATAAATATTTATAAGTTATTTGATATGTCTACTAAACTCACTAATTATTTGTTTGATATTCATCCTTGAACTCAAGGTCAATCATTTCAAAAATGATCTTCTAAATTTCAAGAAAAAAAAAATTATAGTAAAATTTTCATAATATGAATTGTGTTTTCTATGCTACGTCTCAATATATGAATTGTGTTTTTTATGCTAAGTCTCAATATATGAATTTTTCTTTCTATGCTAAGTCTCAATCTCTTACTTCTAGTCTAAATATATTCTTTGACTTAACTACAACTATTTCTTATTAATTTTACAACTCCTATTCTAAATGGTGTATGCATTATTTTATTATTTTCTATTGGTTATTTTGATATACCTTGATCTATATATTCAACCATCTTGAAATATGCTTCTCAAAACATTATCCTCAACAAATGTGTTTAATATGTAACAAATTATGTTTTATTAATCTACACAATTTTTAGTTTTATTTAACTTGTTCAAATATATAACATGATATAATGGTATGTATATTTCATATTTATTTTAATTATATTCCTTATATAATTATTCATGTGTTAAAGTTACTTTTATATGATATTAATCTCCTATTGTATAATATATATATATATAAGTTGCTATCATGAAGATAGTTCCCTTTTCATTAATAACCAAATAAAATATAAGGATTTAGGAGTTCTAAATATTGGCCATCTTTTGACAATGGTGGACTACGTAGTGTAGCCTTTCTAAGACCCCAAAAGCATGTTCAATCTACATAAGAGTCATGATATGATCCATGTGAGCAATGTAGAAGTTGAAATCTTCTATATTGTCCTTTTCTATTCCTTCCTAAAATAGGGTAATTTCTTGTCTATGTTCCTCACTACGACATGTTGTGGCTATATCAAAGATTCCAGCAAAAGGAATTTATAGCATCAAATTTCAATTGATTCAATCGTTCATGATAAGGCCATCCATAGTGATGGTACTCCAATCTTTTTCCCAAAGATAATTATTAAATTTTTTAGGATGATCTCCACAAGTTTTCCATCATGAATATGCTCACCTTCAAAGAGGAATGCAACTAATAACCTTCTGAATAGTGTTCTCCTCATCTATATATTCTATTTTGAACACTCTTCTGAGTTGTGTGGAGGCATCTACATATGATAGATATTTTCATTTTATTGTTTCCTCTGAGTAGGATATGTGTATGTCTATTTATCTCCTTTTGCAGTGAAACTTGAGGAGGAAGTGGATCACTACCGCATCCCATTCTAGAATTGGAGTTTAGACTAGTACAAGCTATGTTGATTCATGGTCCATATTTAAATAGCCAAGATCGCCTAATGGAGAAAGATCATAAGGGGATGTTTGTTTGCTAGGAAATCGGTTGTGCAATTTCCTACACAATAACAATGTGAAATCGATGCATTGTCCAACTCATCAAGAAGTGACCATATTGATTATTGATTACACAATGTTTTTAAGTTTCCATTTTATTACTTTTCCTACTTTGAATGACATTGAATCATATCAAGGAGTTCCTTCAAATGATATCAATGTTTTTGGCCCCCGTTCTCAAGATCCTCCTCGTTGCGGCTCTCCCTTCGTAGGTAGTCACCCTTTGCTCCTTCATGGGCTGATCTGGGATGGTCTTCTGGAGGAGCCACGGGGGTGGAAGTGGAGCTTCTGGGTGGCCTTCTGGTGATGCCCCTGGAAGCGATTTTGGTTGGCCCATTGATACTTCTAAGTGGCTCATGCGTTTGAACTTGGCAATTTCACCTCGTTGTGAAGATAAAGATAAAGAAACTGAGAAAGATGACGATGGTTGGGCTCGTCCTGACATCACTCTGGACCTTGCTAGTATGGGAAAAACCGAGTGATAGGGACCCACCACCCTCTGTTGGAATTACTATGGTTGTTTAATGGCCTTTTTATTTGTTGTTTTTGTAATGTTTCTTGATTTCTGGGCATGGCCCAAGACTCTTTGATTTTATGGGCTCTAGCCATGTGACTCTTGGGGTGTCCCTTCTTACCACCCACTCTTTTTTTTGTGAATGTGTATATTTATCTTTTATTAATATAGATATAGACGCCTATTCATAAAAATAAAAATAAAAATGATATCAATGTTTGTGATAGTTTATTTTTTGTACGATGAGTTTGGTTAATAATGCTATGAATTTTGCTTTGTTGTTGGTGTACATATAGGTAATTTCTTGGATACTATTAGATAATATCATTTTGAGAATTTCTTATTGTAATTTTGATGTCACAGATGTAAAGATTTTTTTTGTGGTGTCATCAAAATTCGTCTTATGTTTCTTGTTGGGTGATGGGAATCTATGTATACATGCCTCTATTTTGGGGGTACATGAACAATGTTTTTGTGATATGCTTAGGGTTCCCCATTTTTTCATGATCTTCCAATCCCAATTAGTAAAGGGATTTAGGAAGGAAGAAGCAATTTTGGCCATCACAACTTTGTTGATCTCTTTCTCGATTTTCTTTATAACCATTTTCACATTGTTTTCTTTTTCATTGAATAGTCTATTGTTTCTCTCCTTACATATTTCCCATATTAGAAAAGATGGACCTAAGATCTAAATTCCTTCCCACACAAAGGGACAAGTTCATGGTCAGCTCATAAACAAATCATATATGTCCCTTGGTATAACCCCTTTCCAATTAAGAGTACTATGTAGCCATTCCCAACTTTCATTAGCAAAGAGAAAATTAATTAAAAGATGGTTAACAACCTCCCCATCCACTTTGTACATTACACATTGAGAGGGACCAACCATTCCAATAGCATGGAGACGATTGCTAGTTAAAATCCTTTTATGTAATGTAGTCTAGGCAAACGCACCAGCCTTTGAGAGAGTCTATTTGTTCCAGTATAACTCCATTTACCATTATATGCTTTCCTCCATCATAGATTGTATTCTATAATCAATTTTAACTGTAAGAAAATTAATGTTTATGTATATTTTTATATATAATCTATTTAATAGTTTTATTTTCTTATCTAATTATTTATATTATAATTATTTATTTGTTATTATAAATATTCATTATTTATTTACTATTCAAAGCAATATATAGAAAGAACAGGGCAAATCATAATATGGGGTGGCTTGTGTATATATAGCTCACACCCATGAGTGGGGAGTGGTGTGTATACACGTCACACCACCCCATGAGAGGGACAACCTGTATACATAGATTGTGACCTTCTAACCATATTTTTTGTAAACATAAATATATATATTATTTCCTTTTTTTTCAATTTAATTTGAAAGGCTGGGGGCCTTCTTTCAGAGTTGGCTAAATGTTAGTTCTTGACTCTGGTCAGGAGTTCAGTCTCCCATAGGTAGTAGTCTTAGGAATACAATACCGGCCTTGTGCTCCAGATCCATTAAAAGTTTAGAAGAGTCGTGCTACTGATTCACTGCACCCCTAAAAAAAAAAAATTAATTTGAAAAAAGAAAATTTAATAACAACATAATACCTGCCATTCTTACTAAAAAGAATTTAAGGTTGACTTCTATATTTTTATAGTTTTGTAATTGTATCTCTCAACAAAGGAAATAGATTCAACATTGTAAAAAATAAATTTACAAACATAAATGAAAAATAAAATATAAATTATACTAATTTTCTTGATTTTTTTGTGCCCAATGAGTTCAAAATATATAATGATATGTTGATTTTGAGGTATGTTTATGCAATTGAATGCTACAAAAATTAAACACAATTAATTTCTAGTGTTAACATTTAAAATTTAAAATTTTATTTTATTTTTATTTGTTCAAATTTGTTAAATGGGAAAGTATAAAACTATTTAAGAAATAACTTCTAGTATTATAGAATTCAAGCCCATATTTCCTTTAAGTGCAATTTAAAAAAAAATAAAATCAGCATTTAGGTTTAAAATTTTTGCATTTCATTTTTCTTGTTTAATTAGAAGTTCATAAATATTTTAAGAATTGAAATAAAAATGTACATAGAAATTTTCTTGATTTAAAACTTCATTTGATTATTTATTTAGGAAATTTAATAATAAGAAACCTCAAGAAAATATCGACATATTTGAATAATTGCAATACTCTTCTTATTGAAAATTTGTTGAGCACTAGATTGATACATTTTCTCATGTTGATTCCCTTATAATGTCCCCATTTTTAGCACTACACTTGTCAGTGATTGTTAGCCTATTCTCGGATGCTCGGATGCCCATAGGCTAGTCAGAGGCAGAATTAGGGTTTCCAGCAGCTTGGAGGTTTCTGTTGAGGATTTAGGGGTTTCCATGTTGGAGTTTTGCAAATTGGTTGTTGGTTTCTTTTTGGGTTTTCAAAAAGCTTCAGAGAGATGTGACATGCATTTAATGATAGTGACATGCATTTCAATCAGGGGTTTGCATGCAAGATTGGTTTCTGGATTCTTTATGGGTTTTCAAAGAGCTTCACAGTGGTATAACATGCATATGCATCTGACAACCCTTTTCAGACTTACTATTTTTAGTAAATTGTGACGGCTACTCAGAATATGGTTAAAATGCATTTGGACACACTTACTATTTTTAGCAGTATGCTATTCATAGTAAGTGTTATTTTTAGTAGTGCAGTATTGGGGTTTCCGATGCATATCAACATTTCAAGCATGAATCAACATTTCTGACACATTTCAGTATTTCTGGCACTTGTTATTTTTAGCAGGGTTCCAACAGGCTAGTTCAGAGGCTATTTTAGGAAAGTCGGTTTGAGTAGTTGGTCTCTTGCACTCTTGGTGCTCTTTTTGGTAAATTCAATACTAGTTGAAATTATTATTTTAAGAGAAATATTTTTGCTAAGGCTTGGAGGATGCCTAGTTTGATGAGATAATGTTTAAGTGAAAAATATTTCAAAAGCTAAAAGTGGAAGACTTTTTGAGGACGTAATATTTAAGTCCTTAATAATGTATTTTTCACTTGATAAAGTGGGATGCCTACCTTATAAAATATTTGCAATTTTAATAAAGTTATCTCTCCTCATGTTTGGACGCCAAGTTAAGGAGGCAAATGAAGTTTGAATGAAATGCAAATGCAGTTTGACAAAGGTGAATTTGGATTTCAGTTTGGGCGCCCTAATTGGAGGGAAAAGACATTTTGAATTTGTGGAGAAGATTATAAATAAGAGTGTTGGGCTTCATTGCTGGTATCCATTGAAAATTATAACGAAGCACTGTCGAAATTGCTACTTTTGAGGAATGCATGTACCTCCTAGCAAAACTTAGTTTCGTACTTGTAAGATAGCACCTCGCTAAGCCTTGGACTATTCTTTACACTGAAGAACAAATTAAGCATAATGGAGATTTTTTTTATTGACGTTTTCTAAAGTTTGGGTGTATTTCTCAGTCCTTTTGTGTTGTTGGTTTTGTGCTAATTGTAGCACGTTTTTGCTTGTAGCTCACTGGGTGAATTTTTGATGATTCTAGGTATTGAACCCATGTTTGAGTCTTCCTTGGGTGCCTCAATTTGTGGAGTTTCATATTTTATTATGGTGAAAATGAATTTCTTCTTGCTAATCGCCCCTCCTTGAAGGTCGTACCTTGCCTACAAGTGCCTTGGAAAGCATGTATAAAATATTCAGAGGTGCTGCTTCTTGTTTCTTGCTTTAGACTTGGGCGCCTACCTCCTATGCTTCATTTTCCTTCAATTTCATGTCATTTGGGTGTATTGGTTGAGTTGTAAGCATTTTACCGAGTCTGGAGTTTGCTGGTTTGAGTTTTCTGTTCGTTGTTATTTCATATAAGATTTGGTTAAGTTCATATTTATAGCTTGTTTCCTTAGTAGAATAGCTTGTGAAGTTTTGGAGATCATCTAATATCATTTTGCAGTGGATTGGATAGCTTATACTCTTGTAACTTGCAAATTGCTTCTCATTGTAAGGCTGAAATTAATAGTACTCATTCAGTCAATTTATATTTATGTACTTTACCTAGTAATTCCCACTTTTAGTGGAAGGGACAGGCCTCGCCGTCCATTTACTTTCAACATTTACTTTTTTGCATTGCCCACTGAACAAGCGGAAGGGGTTAGTAAGCCGCCCATACTTTAATTTTCAGTACTTTATAATCCATCATCATGTTGATTAGTTGAGCTGTCAATTTACTCCCGTTGAATAAGTGTTCAAGTTGCATATGCATTACTTTTGATTGGCCGAGCCTCACTCTTTGTAATTTCTAGTAGTTTCAGTTTTACATGCTAACAATCCCCTTTTCTACCGTAAGGGCTCACCTTGCCCACACTAAGATCTGGGTGATCAGAAAGTGAAAGGGTTCCTTTCAACTAGTTTATTTGGTTATGCTAACATTAACGGGTGAAGTGTTAGTGGAAAAATTGAAATCATTATAAGGGGATATTTCATCCCTTGAACCTTCTCGATCCCTAATCTTGGTGGCCTCCCAATAATCCCTTCAATTCTTGCTAACCTTTTCCTTTTTCCACCCCTTCTAATTATTTTTTTTTCTCTTTTCCAATAATGTGATTTTAATTAAGAATTTTAATTTGAAGAGTTACGTCCATTAGTATGTCCTTCAATTGGTGGAAAATAATTGATTGAAAAATAAAAAATTATCTTCCTCACTTAACTACTCAATTAGGGGAGATAACTCAAAAGAAACTATTACAAAGAATCAATTATCTTCCTCATGCAACCTATTGACTAGTTGAAGAAAATATTAAAAAAAATAAAAGAAAATATTTTTTCCATGCAACTCATGGTAATTTCAATTAACTAATAAATTGAGAAATTTCAACTTTTGTTTGACTATTGTTCTTCCATGCAACTGCCATAACTAACTCTAATTAACAAATCAAATCAATAAAGTAGTGAGAAGGTCTAGTTTTGGGAAGACTTGTGGATCTCTACTGTCCCTATGGAATTCCATCCTATTTGTTTTGCTATTCAAATGAATCTAAAAAGAAGATTGAGAAACTTGGTTATGAACTACTAGAACCTTGGTTCTTGCCCCCCTTCATGGAGGATTGATCCAAGTTGGTATAATCCCCCCTCTAATCCTTGTTGCCTCTAAACTTCTTTGCATTATTTCAATGCAAAGACTCTATAGTTATTCTTTGTATGATAATTTAGTTTGTGTGGCTACTCAAAATGGAGATTACTCCATTCAATTTTGATATAGCTTGATTGATCCAATCCAACCTTCCCCTTTCAAATGGACGATATATAGAAGCATAAAACTATCCCCAAAATAAAGATTTTTTTGGTGGATTGTCTGTCATAGAAAGTTTTGACTATTTATAATCTTAAAAAAGGGATCTCCAATTGGCGAATAGATGTTTCTTATGTGAAAATAATGAAGAAAACATAGATAATCTCTTGATCAACTACAATTATGCTTGGAAAACTTTCTAAAAGATCATTAGTAACTTATCAATTGGGTATGGTAGGATAATGTTCTAGTAGTATGATGGTAGCTAGATTCACCCTTTTTCCCAAAGTTCGAAAACTTGGACTCAGCACGAATTCGGCAGCCCAAAATAGGACTCGGCCTCGGGACTCGGCACAGACTCGACAAAGAAGAGAATCGTAGTTTTACATTAAAAACAAAAATAAATTAATGCAATTAGAGAACATAATAGCCTAATTTGATTATCAATTTCTCATAATTCAAATATTACACATGTTATATGATCTTTAAACACTTAATATTTGAAATTTCATCATTCATACTCATAGTTTCAAACTTTCAAATGAAAAAAACAAACAAAAAACAAATTTTAAACATTCATACTCCTTGTTTCCAGACGATCCCAAGAGTTCTAAGGTGGGACTTGGGAGTCCAACTCTAGGACTCGTGCGAGTCCCTTGCCAGGACTTGGGAGTCCTAGCCTAGACTCTCTAGGACTCGGTTCGGGAGTGCTTGGCAAGTCAACTCAACGAGCCCTAGGACTCGTGAGTCCTAAGAGTCTTTTCTAAGACTCGCACAGTCCTCAAACTATGTTTTTTCCCATCTCCTAACTAATGAGCTATGGTGGCAAGCATTCCTACATATTGGATGGGGGCTATGGAAAGAACACAACAACAAGATCTTCAAAAACCAACATAAACTATGAGAGGTCTTGACTAACTCTTTTTTTTCCTAAATCATTGAAAACATTAAGGAAACATATATCAAAAAGACTAAACACAATCCTTGAGAAGTGGAAATTAGCATAACTAAAAGATGGACAATTTTTGACAAATTGATTACTATTGATCTCTCTAAGATTGTCTTACGTAAGACTATCATTTGGTCCCCCTTGATCCTGATTGGTTCAAACTCAACTTTGATGGCTCTAATAAGGGGAACCTAGGGAAGGTGCGGGGGGCTGAGGCCGGAGGATGGTATTATGAGGGATAATAAGGGACAATTAATATTTTCTTTTAGAGTAAACTTGGGAGTCCAATCTTCAAATTTTAGCGTATCATGGTATTCTTCTAGATATCACTAAAGGAATAAAAAACATTATCATCGAGGGGATTCTAAAAATATCATTAGTATGCTCAAGTCTAAGGCTAAACCTAGCTGGAATTAGAAAGAAATCATTCGTAGGCTGTATCCACCATCAACAGCTTTGAGGAATGTAAAATCCAGCACGTCTTTAAAGAAGGGAATGGGTTGGCTGACCTCCTTGCCAAATTAGGCCGCCAAGTTGATACTCTAATGATTTGGAATGATATTTTCTCACTATCGGATCGTTATTGCAAATCAAATAAAAAATGAGGCACAAACTAATAATCCTTCCCTTGTTAAATGAGGTACTTGGACATCTCGTCAACACGAAAGAATTTATTCCTCACACGAGTTGTGCCGAGACTAATTTCAATTTTTGGGTGAAAGGATGTTTCCAACCATCACAACTGCTCCTGTCCATTCTTTAAGCCCTACATTTGAGGTTTGCTCTGAGCCATTGTGTCAGTGACAACATATTGTGAGATCCTCTTGGGGTTGTGTTATGATCATGTTGTGAGTTCTATGTATTAAGAGATGTATAAATGCCATGCACATCTTTCTTGTATAAATGTATCTCTTTTCTTTGATTTGTGTGATGTGACATGTTTTACTACAATGTCAATGTGTTTTTATGCTCTATAGAGGTAATAGTTGTGCACAGTAAAATCTCCTCTTACACTTGTGCTTTGATCATGTTACGAGTTCTATGTATTCAGAGATGTATCAATGAAATTGATATCACTCCAGAACAATCGTATCTCTGTTTTTCTTCGTGATGTGATGTGTTATACTACAATGTTAATGCGTGTGATTTATGAATGGATATCACACCAATATAATCGGATATCTCTTTTCTTTAGTTTATGTGATGCAATGTATAATACTACAATGTCAGAGTGTGATTTTCTGTAGAGGTAATAGTTGTGCATGTTAAAATTTCTTTCTACATTTTTGGCAACATTGCCATGATCAAAGCCATTGCTGTCCATGTGAACTATTCACTAGGATCGTTCAAGGAAGACTCAACAATGAAAAAGGGGCATATTTTGGCAGGTGAAGTTCGATGGTAAAGGTGAGGGAAGTATTGAGTTGGGATGGCATAGTGCCAAGTGGTGACATAGAGTAGTAGACTGCATCCAAGTACTTGGAGGAATGTGGTGGGATGACCGGAACTAATAGTGCTGGGAGAACATAGTTATGAACCAACTAGTCCAGACAAGGAGGGATTAAAATGTTAGTGGACAAAAGGGAGCTAGAAATGGCCAATGTAATTATGTTGGTGGAATTTATGAAACACAACAATAGGGAACAAATTTGTCTCATTTTAGGACCAATCTTGGTAACCGATCCACGAGTTGCCAGCCACCCTCTTAGGGTTCATTTAAAGAAAATGAAAAGAAAAAAGAAGATTAAGGGAGAAATGTGTACTCTCTGATCCTAGATATAGCGATGATGCAGATCAAATATACCAGGAACTCCTCTATTATAAACATTAACCATGTCAGACAGACACAACATAAGCTCAAGTGTATAAGACACAGTGCAAAGAAATCATTTATTGAGTATTTCAAAATTTACAAAACTTAGTTCATATAACTTGTAATTTACCCAAGAAACATTTACCACATTTCAAATCTATACAAGAACGGTAACACACATTCACATATAGATTCCCAAATAGAAATAGTCTCAGGGTGGGTAACCACTTCACCAAAAAGAGTTACAGTATGAACCGCCTTCAACTACACCACAACTCTAAATAAAATTTAAGAGTCTAATTTTTTAACTTTTTTTATTGAAACAAATTTAAGAGTCTAATTAAAAAACTTGTCTTTCCTGCCATAGTTGCCTTACGTACTTGAAAGCCTTGATTCTCCTGGGTGGTATTAATAATTGGTTGTCTAATGAAGTATTGTACAGCTTCACTGGCTTTCTGTTGAACTTATACCTCCTTCTTCTTGAACATCACAATAACAACCAAATTCAGATTATCAAATTCTTTCTGAGAAAGTCATTCACCATTAGAACCCTTCATTTAAGAGAACTGTACATCTGTAAATAAGTTAGTAACCTTAGTCGCATATCCCTGCAGTGCCTTC